>CAUYSK010030380.1:0-22597 GCA_963575035.1 Avahi laniger
AAAACAAAGCAATTAGGTACCAACATGATAAAGAGAACAATATCACACTTATCAATACTAACACTGAATGTAAACAGTCTAAATGCCCCGTTTAAAAGATATTGATGGATTTAAAAAAAAAGACATGAAAAGATGTTTTTCTAAAGAAGATAGACAGACAAATGGCCGATAAACATATGAAAATAGGCTCAATATCACTCATCATCAGAGAAATGTGAATTAAAACCACAATGAGATACCACCTTACCCCTATCAGAATGGTCATTATGAAAAAGGCAAAAACCAGTAGATTTTGTCACAGATATTGTGAAAAGGGAATGCTTCTACACTGTTGGTGGGAATGTAAACTAGTACAAACTCTATGGAAAATAGTATGGCAATTCCTCAAAGAACTAACGATAGACCTACCATTCAATCCAGCACTCCCACTACTGGATATCTACCCAAAGGAAAAATCATTTTGTGAGAAAGACACCTGCACCTGATTGTTTATTGCAGCAGAATTCACAATTGCCAAGATACAAAATCAACCCAAGGGCCCTGATGAGTGGATACAGAAATCAACCTAAATACAACTGATGAGTGGTTAAAGAAAATTTGGTATATATTAAATATATACTGTAGAGTACTACTCAGCCATAAAAAGGAATAAATTATGTCTTTTACAGCAACTTGGATGGAACTGGAGACCACTATCCTAAGTGAAGTATCTCAGGAATGGAAAAACAAACAGCACATACTCTCATTCATAAGAGATAAACGACGGGTATATATGGTCATAAAGTGGCATAATGGATGTTAAGATGGGGGTGGGGGAAGAGATAAAAGTATAGCTATTCAGTATAAGGGACACTATTCTGGAGACAGGTACACTAAAAGCCCTGACTTCAGCATAATACAATTTACCCCCATAACAAAAATACTTGTACTCTCTAAATCTATTGAATTAAAAAAAAGAAGCGTAGCTAAAGAGGAAGAATAATGTCTAATGTTCCTATAGGGAACTATAGGGTGACTGTAATTAACAAAAATTTATTATATTTTTTTCAAATAGTTGTTAGTAGAAGAGCAGATTTTGAATATTCTCACCACGAAGAAATGATAAATGTTCGAAGTGATGGATATACTAATTATCCCGACTTAAGAATTAGCAGTAATATTTACAAGATCCAAATGATGAAAACTCTAACTATAGGCTTAACCATAAAGCTTTTTTGCAAGTTTTTAGGAAAACAAATATTTGTGTGAAGTGGAGAATAAGAGAGCAAAATCCTCATCTTCTCCAGTCAATAGCTAATACCTAAAACAAAATATAACAAAATAGTAGTACAAGCGCACCATAGTAAATATGAAAGTAAGCACTAAAAGCAACAGCAACAAGAGTTGAAAATGATTGTAACTGGGAAGCGGAAAATAGGGTGTTGAGAGAGTAAAGCAAACTCGGTAACATTATTTGACTTTTAAAATTGTGTAAACTAAATACTTTGATAAAAATAAAAATTAGGTCAGGTGTGGTGGCTCATGCCTGTAGCTCCACACTTTGGAAGGCCAAGGTTGGAGGATTGCTTGAGGCCAGGAGTTTGAGACCAGGCTGGACAACATAGCGAGACCCAGTCTCTACAAAAAATAAAAAACAGGAGGACATGGTGGCATGTGCCTGTAGTCCCAGCTACTTGGGAGGCTGAGGCAGAAGGATAGCTAGAGCCCAAGAGTTCAAGGCTGCAGTGAGCTATGATCACACCACTGTACTCCAGGCTGGGTGATAAAGTGAGGTCTTTTTTCAAAAATAAATAAATAAATAAATAAAATAAAAGTTAGTGCCAACAAGACAAGAAAAAAGACTATAAAATAGATGATAGTCATATCTGCCTCAATCTGGAGAGGAGTAAAATGTTGCCATTCTTCTTCCCTTCAGATTCTGAGACAGCTCTGCCCCTACCCAAGGTCATCTTTAATAGCCTCTTCCTTGACCCCCTCCACGGATTCCAGATAGTATTGGAACCGAAGTTGCTTTAAGGTCCTACATTATTTATCTTTAGTTGTGATTAAGAAACAGCATGAGTGCTTCTGGGGGAAAGATGTTATCAATATGTTTTAAGCAATCATTTAGTGCCACATTAATGCAGTATTGTTGAGTGAAGATCAGCTCTGCTTTTATCTTCTCAAGTTCCATGCAGTCAGTGGTGTCAAAAGCCATGACTCCTTACATTACTACGTTGCCATTAGCACAACTTCTATTGTTATACATGCTAAACTAAAAACAAAATGGCATGCCGTCAGGAAATTCTGAGTGGAGAGATATTGAACATGTGGGGCATTCCATGCGTTTGGTTACCGAAAGGGAATGTCCTGAGTCACTACTGCCTCTCCAGGTTTGAATGTGCCGCAAACGTGCTGACACTTTCTCCTGCCACCTTTGCCAGTGTGACTGATTGTTTCCACCTCAGGAAGATAATGAAGAAAGGAGCACTTAAAAGAACTTAAAATCTTCTGCACAGCAAAGAAAACAATCAACAGAGGGAAGAGGCAACCTGTAGAATGGGAGAAGATATTTGCAAACTATTCATCTGATAGGAGACTAATATCCAGAAAATATGAGGAATTCAAACAACTCAACAGTAAAAGAAAAAAGTACAAATGTCCAACAGGTATATGAAGAAATGCTCAACATTATTTATCATCAGGGAAATGCAAATCAAACCTACAGTGAGATAATCATTTTACCCCAGGTAAAATGGCTATTATTAAACAGACAAAAAATAACAGATACTGGTGAGGATGTGGAGAAAAGGAACCTCTATACTGTTGATGGGACTGTAAATTAGCACAACCACTATGGGAAACAGGGTGGAGATTTCTCAAACAACTAAAGGTAGAGTTATGCAATCCACTACTGAGTGTTTATGGAAAGAAAAGGCAGCGAGTATATTAAAAGGATACCTGCACTTCATGTTTATTGCAGGACTACTTGAGACAGCAGATACGGTAGCAATCCGTATGTCCACTGATGTATGAGTGGATAAAGAAAAGTCGTATCTATACACAATGGAATACTCTTAGGCCATAAAAAAGAATGGGGAAATCATGTCACTTGCCGCAACATGGATGCAATTGGAGGTCATTATGTTAAGTGAAATATACCAGACACAGAAAGATACTGCATGTTTTGGCTCATATATGGGGGCTAAAAAAGTTGGTCTCAAGAAGATAGAGAGTGGAATGATATATACAAGAGGATGGGAAGGGGATGCGTGGTGGGGGCAGAGAGGTTGGCAAATAGGTACAAACGTACAGTCAGAAGAAATAAAGCCTAATGTTTAATAGCAGAGTAGTGTCACTGTAGTTAAAAACGATGTATTACATATTTCAAAATAGCTGGGAGAGAGGACTTGAAATGTTGCCAACACATAGAAATGATAAATACTCCAGGTGATGGACATCCCAAATACCCTGACTTGGTCATTACACATTCTATGCGAGTAACAAAATGTGGCATGTACCCCATAAATATGTACAAATATCATATATCAATAAAAAAGAAATTTTAAAAATTTAAACATTTTTCTTAAAGATATAGGGGAAGTAAAGGAAAAATACTCCCCCTTCAGGCCCAGCGGTAGTGGAAAGAAGAAAGGGAGGGGTAGATGGGAGAGGAAAGAGGCCCAATGTGGATTCCACTATTGCCCTTATAGGATTTGTCCCAAATAGGGAAAACAGGATTGTATCATCAAGGGTAAACGGAGGTCAGAAACCAGCTATTGCCCCCTCTCCCTGTTAGGGCTCAGGTGAGAGATGAGCTGTTCCAACTTCCACCTGGTGTGTGGCCAAGTGGGGGCAGAGGAGGCTTGAGAACCAGCCCTTCCTGCATCTCTCTCTGTGTCCAGACGGCACGTGGAATAGTTGAGAATCTGGCTAAAGGTAGGGGAACAGGAGCTGTTTATCAGCAGGGCCATTACAAAGGACTCTGTAGAGAGAGCTGCAGAGCAAATCCGCAAAGCCACAGCCAAATGCGATTTCCCACCAGATCGGAGAGAGTACTCAGGCTCCCTAGCCAGCTTCATCTCAGGGCTGTGGGAACCCAGCCCAAGTGAGGTTACGCTGGCCACACACTTCAGTTGTGCATGACAACAGGCAACATCAGGTCAACCAGGAGCATCCAGTTTGAGGACTCTGGGTCTTCCCCATCCCCATGAGACCACATTAGTCACACCCTTCTCCACACACCCTAGGAGAGAAGGAAGCGAGGGAGGAAAGCTGCTGAACCACTGGGCACGCTAATTTCTAAATGGTACGTTTAAGTTCTTATACCTGATTAAGTTTTAAACCACACAGGAAATTTCAAATTTTTTCTTGCTGATGAGCAAATAAGGATTTTGGAGGAAGGACAATTAGTTACGAATTTAATAAACAAATTGCATATTCATTGTACATTCTAATTAATTGTATTCGTGAATCTGCTACCTCTGATTCTGCTCACTCACAAAAATCTTGATCCAAATTGTCAGCTAGTTCTATCCCTACGATGGTTTTTTATACTGAAACTTTGTGGGTAGGAGCTAAATATTGATGAAAAAGAGTAAATTCATACACTGCTGAAAGAACCATAGTTTACGAAGAGTTACCTTAGTTATAAATCCACATAAACAACTACACAGGATACAAATTCAGGTTCTCACAATTGTGTTTTTTCCTCCAAAAGAAGCAGGGAAAACCCTTAGTTCCAGCTCTTGGGCTTGTCTCCATTCTAGTCTAGTCTTGTTCTTCTTCATATGTTGTCTAATTTCTCCACTGCAAGCCCCAGGTTTTCTTGTGTCCAGCCCTGGGTGTTGTTACTTTCTTTTACTGGGGTCCTTCGTTATTGTCTCTGCTAAAGTACTTGCTCTAAGTTCCCTTTGGTGCACTCTGCTCAATGAATCCCTTCAGAAGTTGGTGGCCTCAATACACACTGCCAGACTCTGCCTGCCTGCTTTTGCTATCCTGAGCTTGCCTTGTGTCATTTACCTAACCCTGAAGTTCTCTTTCTAGCGACAATGCTTTCTGTCCTGCCTTCTGCATGAATGAACAATGCATTAGAAACACCATCGAGAGTTACTGAAAAGCGCTCTCCCCAGGGTTCAGCACAAAGATGCTATGAGAATTCCTGTGCGACATGATCAAACACCCCAAACTCAATAGTGCGCAGGTTTGAGCACTAAAATGGCAGGTATCTTAGACATTGCAACCTACCCGGCACATTTTCCCCTGGATTTATGCTTACAATTACATTTTTGACAGCAGTAGTTTTTACATTTATTACATGCTGCTTTGGATAAATTGCTTGGATATTTAATAGTTTTTATTATTATTACCCTTCTGAATGTCTTAAACTTTTGTAGTTACTTGAGTGCATTGCCTTCAGTGAGTCAAATTATAGTTTAGAAGTTATATTTCATGGGATTGTCAGCAAATTTTGCTTGGGAACATTTCACAGTCCAATAAAGATTTTTATTCCTCTGTGAAATCTAATGATAATTTCTCTCTAATGCAGTAAAAATTTTCATAAACAAGTAAAAGAAGTGGTGTCTTTTCTGTTCTGTTCTTATATAAAGACATTTTTAAATACAAAGAATTAAATGGAGAATAGGAAACTACATATTTCATTTCCACGAGATGGACATCGAAACCAATAAACACCACATTGCAGAGATCAAAGCTAACTGTTTCATGTTTTCTTATCTCATATCTTGGATGTGGCTTCCTCTTATCAGAGCCCTTGTTGGCAAGCCTCTTGCTAGTTTAAAGTGGACAGAGGAGAGAAAGAGCCTAGAACTTCTACCTCCATGCAATGTCTATTACCTCTGGACCCTGAGGTGAAAGACACAGATATGAACAGAGGAAATGCAGTTTGCTAATGTGAGTGCATATTCCCTAACATACTATATTTATGACTCAATTAAAAATAGTTTCCTATTTTGTTCCAGGTGCTAAACTGTGAACTCTAGAGTGTACAAGGACACAGTCTCGACCTTCCAGGAGCTCACAGGCTAGTAGGGAAGAGAAGATGTGCACGGATTACCCTAACAATAAGGAGGAAGGAATGGCTGCAACAGAAACAGTACCTAGATAAGTTTAACGGAAGAAAGTGACTTCCAGCTTGAGGTCTGGGAAAGAGAACAAGTCGAAGACCACTTTCAAGTTGAGCCTTGAATAATTTCTGATTTCCCATGGTAGCCTTGAGAATTGTGGCTTCCATAGGTGGAGAGCGAAAGAAAAATGGACAGGGAGAAAACCAGGAAGGCTGTTCATGGCACAGAGAGTCCTGAAAAATCAGAAACAGGGACAGGAGAGCAGTGGGAAGTGCGGCAGCAGAGGAGGAACATTGAGTGCTACATAGGAGGGTGACAGGTGGGAGGTGCTTGGTCTTCAGTCCCGGCTCTGCTCTACACAACCAAGGAAGTCAGAACCGTTTTCAAAAGCTGCAGAACTAAGGCAGATAGGTTTGTTCAACAAACAATAAAGTGGGCTGTTTAAGAACATAATCCCCTAGAACAGGAAAAGCAGACTGTGCCAAGTGCGTCGCCTTTCTGCCGTATTAGTTCAAGTTGGCTGATTTAAGAATCTGCGCCTCATTAGAAGCAAAAATGTAAACACGATCAAACAAAATTTACATAAAATGTTTTATTCAGCTGAGTTCTCCCTGAAATTCAAATTGGCTGGATAAAAACAAAAACAGTGAGAGACTGTTAACAAAGTCAAATTTTTGTAAGACGCCTGTACGTGTAGGCTGTGATTTTGCAGTAAGGCTGTCCGCTAGAATAAAGAGCCATCGGCTTCTATTTTTTCAAAACTACCCCATCATCTAGAATACAAACAATCTGTGACCGATAAGACTTCTAAACGAATTATCCCAAGAAATCTAGAGATTTCTATGTATTATTATTTAGAAATAAATTTGTGATTAATGTGAAAGCAAAACAATTTTTTTTGGAAAAAAAGAAGGAGGAGAGAGATGGGTAGTTTTTGTCTATCAAGACTGCACACAACACTATCATCCTGTTTGATAACTCTGAAAACACGACTCCCTTAGAGACCATCGAGGGCATTAGACACACAGTTTCAAACTGTCCACTGAACACGTTGTTTTACCTTCATTACTCATTTTCTGTGCCCTTTTAATTTGAGAAGGATTCAAACAACATCACTATTCTAGAATTATTATATTACTATGTCATGTCAGTTAAGAGGCTTTTAATGGAAGGCACTTCCTATGGGGACATCTGTACAAAACAAGGTAATTACATAGAGTCCTGGTCCAATGAGACCCCGTTCTCCAAAGGAAAAAGGCAGAATCAAAAACACGGAAGGGGAGAAAAGGGTATTGTAGCACAGCTAGACTTTGCAGAGGTATTTTCCTCATCGTTCTGTGCCATGTGGCTTACCATCACATGGCGCCATCGACTTTTCTCAGGAGATCTAATCAAAATGGCTGCTTAGAAAAAGTAACAAGGCCAATGCACATTAAAAAGGTTACTTACATTTTCTTTTCTAATGGTGTCATAAATGAGTGACTAGAAACAGAAAAAAATGCAAGGGAAAAGATGGAATAGATGCTTATCGTACTTCACTAAATCTGTTCTTTCTAAAAGACAATACATGCAACCAATCCAGTCAGCTGCCAATGTGAGAGGCGATTATTGGACACATTGCTTTTAAGACATTGTTTGGAACATGTGAAGTCTGGTGAGAAATTGAGCAGGACACAGTCTGCATCCTTTGGAAGCTCACCAACTTGAGGCTGGGGGAAGGAGTGAGCTGAAAAATTAAAATGCAGTATGGCAAGTGCAATAGAGAAAGAATGGGAATTAAGAACTGACAAAGTCTAGAAGTCAGGAAACCTAGTTTCACTTCTTTTTTTTTCTACCCTTTAGATCAAAATCTTTAAATTCTTCTGTCATCCGTGACACCCCAAGGTAGACCTAAATGTTGTTATGGGTACACTGAAGAACATCAACCAACATGGAAGCAAATCTTATCATTTAAAGGAAGGAAGTTACCCTTCTGAACATCAGAGCATCTCTCTTCCGAAGAAGGGATGCAAGAATATGTTTTCTTTGCTAGCATCTTTTCAGCTTTTCATAGGATGAGCAAGCAGCTCCTGTTCTTCCAAACTTTCTTTCCCAAGAAACAGGTCTTTACAGAGCCTGCAGCCTGTTCTTCACGAGCTCATGGGCAGGTTACTTACCTGCTCGAGCCACAGTTCTCCATCTGTAAAATGATCACAGCAATAATCTCTGTCTCACATAGTCGCCGCCAGAAATAAGGAAAATAGTGAAGCTAGAGAACAAGTAAAGTGCCTGGTACCTTTAATAAGTGCTCTGTAAATATTCACTTTAGTTGATTAACAGTTCCTGGAGATTGTAGGGATGCGATATGCGTGGCTTTCCGTAGGCTTATTTGCAGTTACGGAACAGGCAGGATTTGTATTCCATTGGATTTTGAGAAAGGGGAGGAGATGAATTTGAGCAGAAGGTTTCAAAATGTGCAGAGTAAACCGAAATGCAGCTTTGCTGACTTCATGATTTTGGAAAAGATCAGGAGCACTTTGGAAAGGGGGTTTCATGCTGATGAAGTCTTTCAACTGAATAAGAATCTTCAAGGGAAAAAGTATAACTTGCACAAATATTACGAAGGAAAGCTAACCCCTCCAAGATGGCGGCATGACCTGGCCGGTATGCTGCCCTCCGTTGCAGAATTGAGACTAGGGCACAAGAGAGTGTTGTCCTCCCAGGTTCCACAGTATGAACACAGCTGGCTCTTAGCAGCAATTCCTCTCCAAAAATCTGTCTGTGTTCATAGAACGTCCATTTCACCTAACTTACTATTTCCAAAACACTCCCAGGCAGCCTCTCATCTCTACTGCTTTGCTCTTACACTAATCCTGGGAATGCCCTCTCCACCGGCCCTGTCTTCCTACGTCCGCTATATTCACTCGCTAAGACTCATTCAAATGTCATCTCCATGGAGCCTCTTTAGTGGCTTCCATTGTGATTTATTTTTCCTGGCTCTCTATTTTTATGACATTTGTTTTTTCTCGCAATTACAGGTAACACTTGACTAAACACTAGGAAGAAATGTGGCCTGTGTTTACCTCCTCTAGATGTGAGCTCCTTAAGTTTAAGGACTATGCCTTACCCATCTTTAAGGGTGCACCTTCCATTATGAGTATTCAAAGTTCTCTCTCACGTGAGTAAATAAATGAAGGATGCATGGCTTGAAGTTATCATGGCCACTACTTACGACTGCATACCAGGAGTGACAGCGGATAATACTGTGCTGGCCAAATAGCCACATTTTTGGAAAGCTACCTTCGTTCGTTTGTCAGTATCGCTGAAGAGGCCGCAAGAAATGATTGAGCCATAACCCGACTGCTGGGCTTCCAGATGACCTGCTTTTTAAACTGAAGAAAAGTGAACCGATTCACAAACTGGATTGGCAAAACTGTTTTAAAAACACACCCCTACAGGCCTCCTTGGGAGAAAATTTTCTGGGTGCACTTGGGATTATTGGACTCTTGGCTGCGTTTGGAGCTCCTTGTACCCAAGGTTAGCATTTGCGAGGAAAACAAGAATGCACATGATCATATCCCCTGCTCTTCATATCACTTTGTCCATGACGTCTTCCTGGAGACACTGGCTAACACTGCACACAGCCTGACCCACTTTCCTACCTCACCTCCTCCTCCTCCTCCTCCTCCTCCTCCTCCTTTTAAACTGCTCAGCACTTTCCAACATGTCGCACATATCCTATTATATTTGTTGTTTATCGTCTGTCTTCCTTGCCAGAATGGAAGCTCCTCCAAAAGTCCTTGTTTTGTTCACTGACATCCCGATGTATGTGACGAATCTGTGGCAGTGCCCTGCACACAGTAGGCCCTCAACAAATATTTGCTGAAGGAATAAATAAATCAGTCCTTAGAGGAGTGCTCTCTTAAGAAGTAATTCTCTGCTGGTATGATCGGTGAAGGCCATAAGTAGAACTGCTGAAGACATAACATGGGAAGATTAAAGAGATTTAACATCCCAAGAAAAGAAAAGTGTGCACTCATGTTTACATGTAGAAGTCTCAGTTAGGCAAGGAATGTGGAGGAAAAAAAAACTCACGTAAATCCTCAGCTACGCAAATAATCTACTATATGCTGGTCGTCGTGCACACATGTGTAGGGTGCTTTAAAACATCACTTTTCCCACTGAGTCCCTGTTCAGTGGTCTAGAGAAGTTTTTGCAGGCACAGCACGGTTGTCAGCTTGGGCTTGACTCTCCACTGCGGGGGCTGTCCTCAACACTGTGGGCCGATTAGCAGCGTTCCTGGCTCTGCTCACCAGACACCAGTGTCTCCTACCCGCCAACACACAAGCTGCGGCAACCAAATATAACTTCAGAAATGGCCCAGTGTCACCCATTGCCAAATGGAGGTGAGGCGAAATCTCCCCCTACTGAAAAGCACTTGTTAGTTTAGCGTCTGTCAGGGATGAGATTCCTGCAGTCCCTCCTTCTCTGGCCTCCCTTCCTCTTCTTTTCTTCCTCCTTATTCTGCATCTGTGTTTTCAACCCCTCTGCCCCCAGCCCCAAGGTGCTGACTCCATCCCAGAGTCTTTTCCAGTTCACAGGGGCCACTGTTCCTGACGTCGTCGTGAGAAGCTGGTGCGTGATCTTAACTGGCCATTTCAGAAGTAAGTGTTGGTCGGTCAGATGTTTCATAACAAAGCACCACCAAAAGCAAAGGGAAAGAAAGCAACATGAGTTCATCTTTTGAGCATCAACCACCTTTCATAATGTAATTTCTGAGCACGATTAGACACAGCTTCTGCCTCGATACCTCCACCCTGCGGGATAGAGAGAGAGAAGAGGAGAAAGGAACAGGAAATCTTTCTACACACCATCTTGCACCCTGCTGATCTCAGCCTACAACTGTACAACCCTTTCAATAAGAGACGTCAGTCAGAACGACTTTCATTTCTGACAGTTGTGAGAAACAGACTAAAATCTATACCCGCTGCTAGTGGCGGGGGATTGAAATGCTATGTCTTATTTGTTCTGATGTTTTTCCAATTCATTCTTAAATGTCAAAAACCCTTGTCGGGGTCTAAAAGAAGCAAGAAGACAGAGAGAAGTGTTAAGAAATGGTGCAGGCTTCAATCTTGATTCTCGCCTAAAAGAATTTAAAAAAAAAAAAAACTGCTTCAGCCTTTAAATAGTTTTGCAAGTCACATTTCATGACAACACTGTCTAGAAAAATACACTGAGTGCCCAAGGAACCAACACAAAATCAAAACACCCACTATAAATATCATCGTGAATCAGATTCCACCAGGGAGAAATAAACTCCCTAGGAGCAAGTTTGAGATTTTCCAGGAAGCACTGATTCTTTCAGGCCATTATAGGGATCATTTGATGTGTAAAAATTTAGGAGCTCTCTGAACACACAGCTAAATAAGCACACACCCACACCGCAACTAAATTGGGAGCTCATTTTCCTAAATTCACAGCAGGAATACAAAAAAGCAGAGACAGGAGGTTGATCTAAATTGGATACTGTTTCCCTCATGCCTTTAAAAATCTTGTACCTTCCTGGGATTGTTTTTCTCCCCTTACTACCAGTTTTTCATACTTCTAGACTATTCCCTTGCATGTTTTTAGCTTCGAATGCACTATAGATGAAAAGCTACCAATTCCCCCTAGCGCAGACCTGCACGACCTGGTGCCGTTACTTTCAATTGCATCAGCCCTGAGAACGTCACCCCCACCCACCGTACCTTCTGCTGTCGGATTAAGGTGGCCCAGAAGGAAGTAGAGGGAAAAAGATGGGAAAAAAAGAGAGAAATGAAAAGTATTTTGGCATCAGCATTTTCACAGCATTCACTGAGTACAATGGAATGGAAAAGGAACATGTTTATTTATGGGGAGAATTAGATAAACAAACTAGACACAGTAGCTGTCTTTCTAAATAAATAAATGCATGCTAAACAGAAGCATACTCAAACTATCTTCCTAAAAGCTGATGAGATGTCACGTTGAATAAGTTTTGAGTAAGGTAATCACACATTTTCTTACAGGAAGGTGAATTTTGAGTTAGATTTAAAAGGAAATTAGAATTGTATATTTCAAAATAGCTATAGGAGAGAAGAAACGAATTGTTCCCTACGCAAAGAAGAGATCAATGTTTGAGAGGATGGATATTCCAGTTACCCTGACTTGATCATGATACATTGTATACATGATCAAAATATCCCATGGACCCCCAAAATATGTACAACTGTGATATAGCAATAAAAAATGCAGTGCATGATATAAATATATATTTGTTTTTAAAAAAAGGAAATTTGAGATGTAGATGCTGATGAGGAGAAATGGGAGAGAATAGTATTTAAACAATTATCTTTATATCTAGAAATATAAGTCCCAATGTTTATAATAAGCATTTAAAGCTATTAATCTTTATTTAAATAAAACGTATCCTTTCAATCATATTCAAACGAGGTTCTTATTCCCATCCTGCCGGTAACCGTCTCCGTGACCTTAGCAAAGACTTTGCTGAATCTCTTTCCTGGCTTTTAAGTAAGATGATTAGATCAGCTTTTATCTTGAAGTCTACTGAAATTCATGGACAAAATTTTTGTAGCCTCTGGGACTCTTCTAGTCCTGAAGACTTATCTGGAATACTGCAAAGATAATATTTATTTTCCATTATTCTTTATGTTGAAAACTCCCAAATTGCTTAAATTATAATTGCTCAAAAATGTCTTGAAGAAAAAAAGGAAAAATAAGCATTTTCACAAAATGAGTTCTAGGTATTTGTGGAACATGGATTTATTTATTAATAAAGTTCCTAAAATAAACAACTTGTAAAGCCCCTTCCCATTTGTTTGTTGAAATGTTTAGTTTTCTACCTTTTTAACTAGGCTGACAGTATATTATCCAAGAGAAGTAAAAATGCAAGCAACCTAATGGGCTCGCAGGAGTTATAGTACATTAATATGAGTAGTGATGACCCACAGTTACCTGAAAATAAGAGCACCGAGGGTTGGAACGAAACTAGGCAGCTTGGAAAGGGGATTGGATTGAATGGGAAAGTGGATGGGGTCTCTTGGCCCCAAAGTGAACAAGCACCAACCAATGGTATTGGCCAACTCTGCTGGATCTCACGGACCTCAGCGCACCTGTGAGGAATCCCCTGAGCTGTGCCAGACCAGAGCTCTACTGGAGCAGGAGGCAAAGTCCAAGGTGACCGACCTACTTTTACCAAGTCAACTTCTGTAAAAACTCTAATTACTGAATACTGGATTTCTTCCAGAAATGAGGCAAATTGATGACTTAGTGGCTGAGCCAACTAGTCCTGTTAGGTGGTCAATCATTGATTTTTATTTCTTTTTTCTTTTAATAATTTTATGTGGCAACTCAGGTGTACGAGAATGAATGTGTCAGCTCGATTAGCATGAAGCTGCCTTCACTCTCTTGGCTCCTTCACAAGCCCAGGAACAGAAAGAAAGCCCAGTGAAGAAAAGGAGGCTTCCTGCTGTTCTTCCTTCTCCACCCCTCACCTCACCTGTAATCTAGAATTCCGTAAAGTTCAGGTTCTCCTTCATTCCAGATTTAAGGTGGTTGACAATAAATCGGGAATGTGGGAGACTTACCTAACCCTGAATCAGCAAACCAAAAATTAGAATTCGTTGCATTCCTCGTACAAAGGTCAGGACTCCTGAGCAGGTACACGAGCCGACACAAGAACAAGAATTCCACTTCATTCCAGAAGAGAGCGTCCATCGTCACGCCAACTAATTCCCATGGTAAATCTCCATGTATCTTTGCGTGTGTACACGTGAGAACCCTCACTAATGCATGTATTCTTTCTCCTGGATATTTTGAGTGTGAGAGATGGTTGGCCCAGGCTAAGAATGCAGCCTCCTGTGGCCACTAGCTCATGTCCTCCCGGGAGCACCACACGTTAGCCAATGGATTGTTTGCCTGGATATACTTGATAATGTCATTCACACACACAAAACACCTCCATGCATGATGATATGCATACAAAAAATAACACTCCTTCTTCTCCCATTCACAAAGGAAAATCGTAACATATTGGTTATATACAAGGAAATCTGAATTTCTTTGTTTTTAAAAAATACATTAAAACATTCACAAAAGTGTAATACTTTATTTTTTGTAACAGATTTTTTGTGATGTACCCTTCCAACAGAATAGGACAATCTATTGTGTCCTATCTGACCTAAAGACAAACATAAAATAAATATACTTAGCAAAGATAATTACAGACAGATGAATGCTGGTTGTCAGGAAGATATAAATTCATATAAGGAAGTTTTCCCTGATTATTTTACTCTGAGGTGTAAAATCTCCTCAGTTGAAATAAGTTTCTACTAGAATGTTGTCTGTGCCATGTTTAGGTCATGTCAGCTGAATCAGGGCTATATTCTTCCCTGCACAAAGTAAGATGAAAAAGCTCAAGGAATACTTTAAAGCTGAAATTTAAATAGTGGATAAAATGGCTAACATCCTAGTGATACTCACGTTGTTCCTTTATGGCTTGCAAGACCCTTTAGAACCTGACCTCCACCTCCTTCCTGTCCAATCCCATTCACCACCATCCCCCGCCTCCCCCACCAACAGCCTCCTGCGAGCACACAACGCACTCCAGCTGTCCTGAGCTGCTTTGCTGAAACCAGCTACGCACAGAGAAACGCCATTCAAATCCTGGCTGCATCTGCATGACCCAAGGCAAGCTTCTAAGCTGTGTCCCGTCCTCATTCCTAAATTGGAAATAGTGCCGCCCAACTCGTAAGGTCACTGTAGAGATGAAATGAGATTAGGACTGTCCATGCGAAACACTCGGCACAGTAGCTCTCATTTATTCGACGCACAAATGTTTTTTGATGCTATTTTAAAATGTCAATTTCCAATTATTCGTTGCTAGAACGTATAAATACAATAGAAATACAGATATACTATATAGAAATAGAGAAATAGAATATCCAGAAGAAACTTGACCTCGCTTCTTTCACTCTTGCTAGGACTGCTTATTAGTTCTACTGTTTTTTTTGTAAATTCTTTGAGAATTTCTCCATAAGCAATCACATTGACTGAAAATAAAGACAGTCGTTGTTAACGGCTGGTCGTTGTTAATAGTATCAGTTCTTTTTCGGGTAACATCCATACCACTCCTCACCCCCTTGACATACTTAGTTCCCACAGATCTTTCAAATATCAGCTTAAACAGGGAAGAGCAAAGAGGGAATCAGAAAAAAAGGGAATAATGAAGAATTCCCCGACGTTGACAGAGAGCATCTTTAAAATACCCCCAGCTACCTTCATAGTTAACAAGGAAAGACTGAATGCTTTTTCTCCCCCAAGAGCAGCAACAAGGCAATGATGACCTCTCTCACCAGTCACGTTGAACACTGGACCTGAGGTCCTTGTTGGTGCAATAAAGGAATATAAAAGAAAAGAGGCTACAGATTGTGGTGGCTGGAATAAAACTAAAATTGTCTTTATTTTCAGTCAACATGATTGCTTATGGAGAAATTCTCAAAGAATTTACAAAAAACCAGTAGAACTAATAAGCAATCTTAGCAAGAGTGAAAGAAATGAGGTTAAGTTTCTTCTGGGTATTCTATTTCTCTATTTCTATATAGTATATCTGTATTTCTATTGTATTTCTATATTCTAGCAACGAATAATTGGAAATTGACATTTTAAAATAGCATCAAAAAACATGACATTGTTAGCTATAAATCTAACAAACTATATGCGGGTTCTGTATGCTGAAAACTGCAAACCTCTGCTAGAAGAAATTGAAGAAGACCTGAATACAGAACTACATTATGTTCTCATTGTTGGAAAACTCAACAGAATTAAGATGCGAATTTCCCCAAACTGATCTGGATTCAATGCAATTTCATTCAAATCCCAGCAGACATGTTTTTTTTTAATTCACAAGCTGAATCTAAATTCATATGCAAATGCATAGGAACTAGAAAGGCAAAATACTTCTGAAAGAAAACAAATTTAGAAGACTCAACACTACGTGATTTCAAGACTTAATATAAGACAATGTAATATTGAAGAAAGGATAGACATGTAGATTAATGGGATAGAATAAGTACTAGAAATAGAATGAGATACATATGACAGTTTCTTATAAAATTAAACGTATATTTACCATCAGACTTGGCAATTCCACTACTAGATATTTATCCAGGAGAAATGAAAATGTATGTTCATATCCCAACCTGTAAGCAAATATATATATAATGAGTTTATCTATACTTATCAAAAACTGGAAACAACTCAAATGCCCTTCAACTGGTAAATGGATAAACAAACTGTGGTACATCTCCGCAATGGAATTGTACTCAGAAATAAAAAGAACTTTAACTGGGCGTGGTGCACACATCTGTAGTCCCAGCTACTCGGGAGGCTGAAGCAGGAGGATCGCTTGAGCCCAGGAGTTCAAGGCTGCAGTGAGCTCTGATGATGCTGCTGCACTCCAGCCTGGCAGAAAAGCAAGACTCTGTCTCCAAAAAATAAAACAGAAATACAAAAAACCGTTGATACTCACAACAACCTGGATGAATCTCAGATGTGTCACACTTAATGAAACAAACCAAACTCAAAAATCTATATACTTGTACAATCCCATTTGTCTGACACTCAAGAAGAGATCATTATTTGCCAAGGGCTGAGGATGGGGTTAGGGGTTAATTACAAATACACCCAAGGTCATATTTTGTGGTGGTGGAATCTTTACATATTAGTTGCAGTGAGGGTGGTCACATGACTGTGTGGATTGTTCAAAATTCATAGAACTCTATACTGAAAAGAATGAATTTTACCATATTTAAATTGTAATATACCTCAATAAACTTGACCCCCAAAATTAATAGCTACCACTTACTGAGTACATTTACTAAGAATTTTCTAATCATTACATATATGTATGAATTTTGTCCTAGTAGTCGTATTTTAAAAAGTTCCAAAAAGAAGCAGGTAAAATTAATTTTAGTAATATATTTTATTTAACCCAAAATATCAAAAACTTTACCATTTCAACAAGCAATGAGTACAAAAATTATTATTATTATTATTAAGGTTATTAAGGTTATTAACTATGGAATGTCCGATTTCCTTAAGTACTAAGTTTGACAGTTGATATCACTTTGACATTTGTTTTTTTATTATTATTGTGAAGGCATATCCTCATTCTTTCAAATTCATGTTTTGGCTTGTGATTATCTTTCATATTTTTAGAGAAATTTTTGTGAAACCACAGATAAGTAAAAAATTCAAATTATTTTTGAATATGAGTTCCATTGTGGAACCAAAGCAGTGCAGACAGCTTGAAATATCAATGAAGCATCTGGGAAGGATGTGGCTGATGAACACACAGTAGACTGATAGTTTGAGAAGTTCCATTTTGGTGATTTTCATCTTGAAAATGAGCCACGTGGATGACCTGAGACTAAGGTGGATAATGATGAGCTGAAAGCTGTAGTGGAAGGGAATCCATCTCAACCTACATGTGAATTAGCAGCAAGCTTTGACGTCACTATTCCAACAATATTGGACGATTTGAAACAAACGTGCAAGGTAAAGAAGCTGGATGGATGGGGACCTCATGAATTAAATGAGCATCAGAAGAGAATTGATCTCGAGGCTTGTCTTTCTTTGCTGTCACGACATAAAGGCAAACTATTTCTACACTGTACTGTTATGTGTGGTGAAAATCGATTCTTTGTGACAATCACAAGCATTTGCCACAATAGTTGGATAAAGATGCAGTGCTAAAACACATTCCAAAACCTAATATTAATCAAAAAAAAGCTAATGGTGTCTGTTTGGTGGTCTGGCACTGGCATTATTCACTACAACTTTATGAAATCTGGTCAATCAATTACTGAGGATGTCTACTGCAACCAACTGGATTAAATGATGAGGATGCTTGAGACTAAGCAGCCAAGACTGGTCAATAGAGACAGGCCAATCCTCTTGCAAGACCACATGTCACAAAAAACAACACTGCTCAAACTACAGCAGCTGGATTTGGAAACTCTCTGTCCTCTACCATATTGTCCTCTACTGACTACCACTTCTTCCACGCTTTGGACCGCTTGTTGCAAGGAAAAATATTCAAAAATGCTCAACAAGCTGTGGAAAACACCTTTTGCAATTTCATCACCACTCGCTCTCCAGGCTTCTTTGCTGCTGGCATAAGCAAGCTACTATTAAGTTGGCAAAATTGTGTCGCTAGTTTAAGCACATACTTTGATTAATTCTACTGCTTCTTGTTTGAGGTATAAGAAACTAAACTTTTGATTCAAAATTGACCATTTTATATTTAATGACCTAATAGTATTATTTTAGAGATAGGGGTCTCACTATGTTGCCTAGGCTGGCCTTGAACTCCTGGGCTCATGCAATCCTCCTGCTTCAGCCTCCCAAGTAGCAGAGACTACAAATCAGTGACAGACACTGTGCCCGGCGAACAAAAAATTATTAATGAGATATTTTGCATTCTTCCTGGTAAATTAAATCTTCAAAATCTGGTGTGTATTTTCTACGTATCACTTTGGACTGGTCACATTTTACAGTGTTCAATAACAGGATGTGTCTGTGGTTAGTGGATTGGACAAGCTGACCTAGAACCTCTCCCAAAACTGTATCTGGACCAGGCTCTCCCCATTGCAGTAACATCCACAAATATCTGCACTGAACTGCACTCAACTGAATTCACTACTGTGGACTATAGCAAAGTCATGATTTCGCAGAGGCCAACAAGAGGGAAATATTATTTAACTATTTAAAATGAAAGTCAGGTTAAAAGCAACTTCTATGTTCTATATTAAAGGATAATTTTGTCTCATTGATGAAGATTCCTTCCTCAGCAGACATCAAAGGGACTTTGGCTTCAATCAACACCAACATCCCACATAACAATAAAACATCTGATGGACAATTTAGCAAAGAGTGGTGGGGAAAAACATTATTTTTGTTCCCTGAGCTGACCGGTCCCCGAAGTTTTAATGATCTTTGTAGATCCAGCCTCCAGGCTGTCCCCAAAAGTGGGAATCAGGAGGAAGATGACATATTTCTAAGTTTCACCTGAGAGTTATGATTAATAATTTCCATTCACAGCTCCCCTTTTTAAAAAATTATGATAATAATATCCCTTCTAACTAGAATAAGGGAAATTACAACTCCTACGCAACAGTTTCCAGAGCATGTTAGAACTATAGAAAAAGGTATGGCACATGTTTAAGAAAATTATTATGAAATGAATGATTAAAAGGTTGGAGAGATTATGAGGAAATAGGAATTCTCATACTTTATTGGTGGGCACCCGAAACTGTACAATTCCTATGAAAGAGAACTTCTCAAGATCTATCAAAACTACATTTTGCATATTTATCTTTAATGCAGAAGTTCCTCTGAGAATCTATCTGATGGGTGTACTTGCCCACACTCAAAGTGACTTATGATCAATATCATTCACTACAGCATTGTATGTAATCGCAAAAATCTATAAATAATCAAAATGTCCCCCTGCAACTTACTGGTTAGATGAAGATTTATAAATCAGAACACAAAACAGCTGAAGAAAACAAAAAGAGAGAACAAGAGATAAAACTACATGTTCACGTGGAAAGATCTCTAAAATATGTTGTCGGTGCAAAAAGGCAGTGCAGAGAACACAAGTATAATATTTCCCTTTAGGGTAAAAGTAGTAAAAATAGGAATATACATTAGTAGGTGCTTGTATTTCCATTAAAAAATTCTAGAAGGATACACAAAACCTAATAAAAGTGGTTACGTGAGGGGTGGGAGACAGAAGTAGAAATTTGATTTTTTTAATCAAGGGACTGTATTACCTATTTTTTTAATTTTGAAATTTAAAAATTGGCTGCTAGTTTATAAATCCAAAGTCAATTACTTCTTTACTAAATTTATTATTTTATTTCATTTTGAGTTTTCCGGACTTGCTTTCATAACACTTCCCTTGGACTACTTAAGAGTAAGATGAAAGTGTAAGGGTCATTATTTTAAAACTGATATTTATAGTTACACTTGTTAGATGCCACCTACATCTTTGCCTACGAGGGTTATGTCTATCTATAAACGGTTCCATGACTTAGAAAATACAAAATTATTCCTGATTTATGGAGTTTCCGTAGTAACTATTTAAATACAGAACACACTAAAAACACTTTTAAAAAAGTACTTTATATATAGATTTCCTTGTAGGCAGCAATAGTTCAATAATAAACTCAAAGACGCACCATGTATGGAACACTTAAGTCGACTACAGATGCTAAAAGCAGAGCTTCTGAGAAAGCTGATATAAGATGTGTAAATTGAATAGAAAGAAAAGTTTTTAAAAATATTTTTCAGAAGTATGACTATAGCTATGTTGCTAGATATAGATAATATCAATCTTGGTTCAAAGACAGGGTTGCATAATAAAGCAATATTACAGCTATGTTGTTTACTGTTTAACTTAATTTCTGATATTTATTTAGCCTTTATTCAACCGAGGAATAGGTAAATGTAAGGCCACTCATTCTTTCCCCTCACTATTCTCATCCTTCTACCCCATCAACCCAATGTGCATGTCAAGGGTTTCAAATTCAGCGCAATGTCTAGGCTTACGGAGAGGGGTAGGGATGGAGACTGCCCGACTCTAGTCATCGGTCACCCATAGGTTACAGCTAAGGTGCTCATCTCCCAGGCCGTCAGCATCCCATCAGATCTGGCTGTTTCCTGCTGTTCCTACAGCCCTTAAAGAAGAGCAGCAATCTTTTCCAAATATGGGAACTCTGTCCAGTTCCTGTCTAAGGTCTCACTACCTCCTAGACAAAGCCATTAAGCCAGGTCCTGGTCTCGACTGCTTTGAAACCCATAGATAACTCTCCCCTCCAGCCTGGGTGAATCTCTTTTTAGTTTCTCACTACTTCCAGGTGATTCTGTTGACTCATCCTGTCCAAAGTCAGAGACTAAGTCAGTAAAAAAGCCACACTGGGGCTAAGCCTCCTAATTCTCCAGCAAGTGTACTCTTTGTTGTCCATCACATGCAGAGCGAAATCTACAACCATCCTGAGAAACCCATCACTGCACTTGATACATTATTTTCTACAGTAGAGTTTCGTGCAATCACATGAGCAATTTCACACAGCCGTGAGTGTTTAGGATGCCCACCTCTGACCAAGCTCTTAATATGGACCAGTTGCACTGCCAGAAAATTAACATGTGTCACTGAATCTTTCATATCGTAGATGAGGAAGCTGAGATTCAAAAAATTTAGTTAATTTCACGATGCCCACTCAGGGCAGAGCCAGAATGCGAAGGCTCATCTGATCGAGTGAGAAGCTAAAGTCAACCATTAAGCTGTTCCGCTCCATTACACATTCAGAGACGAGTCCTGTTTTATAAGCCTTTAGCATATGAACATCCAAGCTAACTGCAAAGGTAATTATTCGATGCTATAAATTCATTTGTTAAGTACCATTTATTGCTCAGTTTAGATGTGATTCATCAATTATGTCACACAAGTGAATGCACTTCAGTGTGCTTATAGCCATATTAACATATCCTGAAAGACTGCTTCAGCAATTTACGATTTAGCTCCAATACCACAATATATAACATCTATAAAAACACTTTCCAATTACCAACACAATATTCCAAAAACTAAGTCAATGTTTTAAAATGTATTTTATGATACAATTACAACAGAAGCAATGAATACATGCATAACTGTATTTACCCTCTCTAGTAGATTTGGAAGTAATGAGAGATATATACATATGTATCTTTCTGTATCACTCCCTTCCGTATTTGTGGTTTCCAAATACAACTTTCCATAGACCGATTTAAATACATTTTACGATGTAAGCCCCTTCCTTGTGTTACATTATGGGCTTCCATTCCAACAAGGTTGAATATAACTCAGGGTTTCATAGTGTCTCAAGTTTATTAAAACAGGACTTGGCCGGGCGTGGTGGCTCATGCCTGTAATCCTAGCACTCTGGGAGGCCGAGGTGGGCGGATTGTTTGAGCTCAGGAGTTCGAGACCAGCCTGAGCAAGAGCGAGACCCCGTCTCTACCAAAAATAGAAAGAAATTAATTGGACAACTAAAAATATATAGAAAAAATTAGCCGGGCATGATGGCGCATGTCTGTAGTCCCAGCTACTCGGGAGGCTGAGGCAGAAGGATGGCTTGAGCCCAGGAGTTTGAGGTTGCTGTGAGCTAGGCTGACACCATGGCACTCACTCTAGCCGGGGCAACAAAGTGAGACTCTGTCTCAAAAAAAAAAAAAAACAAAACAAAACTTAATTTTTATATAATACAGTCTTCTCTGAAAACCAGACTGTTTTCACATAGCTGTGCATGCTTGGTTTTATGAGCCAGCCCCAGGAGCTAAGAACCACACAGTGTGGATTAGATTTATTAGGGCCGTTATGTCTGACTTGAGCTATGCAGAATCAACAAACACTTGCATAACTAAGAATCAATCCCCTTTGCATCAAAGACTGGCACAGGGTCTTGCAC
>CAUYSK010030381.1:0-24801 GCA_963575035.1 Avahi laniger
CATGCTCATGGAGTGGAAGAATCAACATTGTTAAAATGTCCATACTGTCCAAAGTGATTTACAGATTCAACTCAATTTCCATCAAAATACCAAGCTCATTTTTCACAGATCTAGAAAGAATAATCCTAAACTTCATATGGAACCAAAAAAGAGCCCACATAGCCAAAGCAATCGTAAGCAAAAAGAATAAATCTAGAGGCATCACATTACCTGATTTCAAATTATACTAGACTGTAGTAACCAAAACAGTATGATACTGGTATAAAGGTAGACATACAGACCAACGGAACAGAATAGAGGACCCAGAAATGAAATCATATAGCTAGGATCAACTGATTTTTAACAAAAGCGACAAAAACATGCTGGGGAAAGGACACCCTATTCAATAAATGGTGCTGGGAAAACTGGATGGCCACATGCAAAAGAATCAAACAGAATTCTTACCTCTCACCATATATAAAAATTAACTCAAGATGGATTAAAGACTTAAATATAAGACCCGAAACCATAAAAATTCTAGAAGAAAACATAGGAAAAACTCTTCTAGACATTGATCTAGGCAAAGAATTTAGGAGTAAGACTCCAAGAGCAAATATAGCAACAATAAAAATAAATGAGTGGGACTTAATTAAATTCAAAATTTTCTGCACAGCAAAGGAAGTAATCAACAGAGAAAATAGATAACCTACATAAGGGGGGAAAATACTCACAAACTATACATATGACAAAGGGCTAATATCCAGAACCTACAAAGAAACCAGCAAGAAAAAAAAATCTCATTAAAAAGTGGGCAAAAGACATGAATAGATTTTTCTCAAAAGAAGATAGACAAATGGCAAAAAAAATATGAAAAAATACTCAAGATCACTAATTATAAGGGAAATTCAAATTAAAACTGTAATGAGATACCACCGCACCCCCGTCAGAATTACCATTATTAAAAAGTCAAAAAGCAATAGATGTTGGCACAGATGCAGTGAAAAGTGAACACTTACACACTGTTGATGGGAATGTGAACTGGTACAAACTCTATGGAAAACAGTATGGGGATTCCTCAAAGAACTAAAAGTTGACCTACCATTTGATCCAGCAATCCCATTACTGGGTATCTATCCAAAGGTAAAGAACTCATATGGCCAGGCGCAGTGGGTCACGTCTGTAATCCCAGCACTCTGGGAGGCTGGGGCAGAGGATTGTTTGAGCTCAGGAGTTCAAGACCAGCCTGAGCAAGAGTGAGACCCTGTCTCTACTAAAAATAGAAAAAAATTAGCTGAGCATGGTGGTGTGCACCTGTAGTCCCAGCTGCTTGGGAGGCTGAGGCAGGACGAGCACTTGAGCTCAGGAATTTGAGGTTGCAGTGATGCCACTGCACTCTACCCAGGGCAATGGAGCAAGACTCTGTTTAAAAAAAAAAATACTATCTCTCCACATCCATGCCAGCATTTGTTGTTTGGGGACTTTTTGATAAAGGCCATTCTAACTGGAGTTAGGTGATATCTCATTGTGGTTTTGATTTGCATTTCCCTAATGATTAGAGATGTTGAGCACTTTTGTATATGTTTGCTGGCCATTATTCTGTCCTTTTGAAAAGTTTCAGTTCATATCCTTTGCCCACTTTTTGATAGAGTTGTTTGATTTTTTCTTGTTAATTTTCTTAAGGTCTATATAGATTCTTTTTATCAGCCCTTTATCATATGTGTAACAAGCAAATATTTTCTCCCATTCTGTAGGTTGTCTATTTGCTCTAATGATAGTTTCCTTGGCTGTGCAGAAGCTTTTTAATTTGATCAGGTCCCATTTATTTATTTTTGTTGCTGGTGGGGGTGGGTAAACGCACAACTAATGGATGCGGAGCACAATGTATGAGGGATGGGCATGCTTGTAGCCCTGGCTTGGGTGAGGCAAAGGCCTTATATGTAACCAAGATGTTTATACCCCCAGAATATTCCTAATTAAAAAAACTGCTGTGTTCCCTAAATCTATTAAAATTAAAAAATTAATAAAGTAGTTTAAAAAAAACCCTCATTATTCAAAAAGACACCAGTACCAGAATGTTTATGGCTGCATAATTCACAATTGCAAAGATAGAACCAGCCGTAGTGCCCATCAACTGATGGGTGGATTAAGAAAATGTGGTACCATGGAGTACTCCTCAGCCATAAAAAGGAATGAAAGCGTGTCTTTTGCAGCAACTTGGATGGAACTAGAGACCATTATCCTAAGTGAAGAGTCTCAGAAATGCAAAAACAAATACCACGTGTTCTCAGCTATAAGTGGGAGCTAAATGAGGGACGTGTGTGGTCATAAAGAGGTGTAATGGACATTGGAAATTAAGAAGGGGGGAGGATGGGAAGGGAATGGGGTACGATGCACACTGTTTTCTAGTGACGAGTACACTGAAAGCCCTGACTTCAGCATGATGCAATTCATCCATGTAACAAAGAAACACTGTACCCCTACATTTTTCAAAATAAAAAAAAAAAAGAAGAAGAATCAGCTTCTAAGAAACTCCCAGTTGCTGCTGCTGGCCTGTGGGCCACTGCTCTCAGCCTGCCTGAATTTGCTGCTTAACAGATGGAAACGCGTGAGTGCTCCCACTAGGGCTATTTCTTTTTCTCTATTTTTCCTCCAAAGACTTGCTACCAAATGCTTTGTCTTAGCATCTGGAATTGTTTTTTACCTTGGCTCTATGCAGCGAGGGAAGAAAGGACCTCAGAAGGATTTAAATCACAGTTCTAGGCAAAGCTATGTTAATTGCCACCTCCCAGTGGTGATGCTGTTTAATGTGCTTAGTGTTTTGAAGACAAAAAGTAGATTCTTGGCCTGGTTGTTCTGGAGGTTGTAGCCCTAATGTACTGATTGGTCTGAGTAAATAATTTTATTCTGAGGACTGACAAAATGCAAGAACAGTGTCAGTAATGGGAGAAATGAATAGGCACAATAACCCTCTCTACCTAGGATCTAGGAAAACAGCATTTGTTAAGGTTTTCTATGTATTTTAAAAACTGGTTAATATACTTAATATAGTTGCCTAAACTTCTTGGGGTCTTTTCATGTTGATTTACAGATCGCACCACAAACTGCAAATCCTATTCTCAGTCCCCAAATTCGCTGAAATCTGTTCTCATTTATCATTTTCAAGTGGAGAACCGAGGGTTGAGACTTGAGGAAATGGAAGAAGCACAATATACAAAAGCCTAACGTAGACTGGGATTTTTATCTATCTTGTTTTCAACAGAGCAGCTGAGCTCTTATGAGAACCACGTTATTTAAACCTTAATATATTTTAGGAGAAAAACCTCTGAGACTCAACTACAGAGGCACAACTAGATGTAGGTTGAAAGTGACCAACAATTTCCGACTTGTCCTGCTACCAGATAGAGCTCCTGGAGTCTCCACGGTCTGGGCGGTACCTGACATACTTTGACAGCTAAAGTGTTAAATATTTAAGAGCATTAAATAATGAATATATAATTGAAGCATGGGGAAAAAATCAGACACTGTGAAATCAACTCAATTATGAAGTGTTGGTAACAAGGAGTGAAAGCACCTAACCCATCCAGGGAGATCTACAGATCCATCCACAAATGAAAAAAATAAATAAACATTATTCAAAGGGTAGACTAGATGCAGTGCCTCATGTTTAATTTAAAATGTACTTGCATTTCAACCTCACATGAGCAGTCCTGAAATATCATTAAATGGGAACTTTCATGGCAAGAAAAACTTGCAGCAATCATAATATTAGAATTTTCTCCCCCTAAGCTGTCCGTAATCTTAGGACCAATGATTAAATACACCCTTTATGTGGAAATACGCTGTAGTTACTATGAACCTCTCATTACAAAGAAAGACAGTAAAAAGGAATTTGTTTTAAGGATACATTTAGAGTTTCTTTAACTGTTTCCTTTACCCACATAGATCGCCATTCATTTTGCTCAATTAAACTTTCAGAAACTGGAATCACATTTTCCACAAGCAGCTGAAGCAGCGTGAGCGTGGACCACGTGGGCTGTCCCGGGATGTAGGCTACGCTTACGACGGCCACCCAGATTTGGCTCTGTCTTCCCGTCTCCCCTCATTAATCAATAGGTCTGGGCAGGGGACAGGGGACAGCCATAAGGACACTGAACAAGGAAGAAGGGGCTGGAAAAAGCACTTAAAAAGAAGAGGGAGTACCAGATATGCTTTAAATACTTCCCAGGTTTCCAGCTGACCTAGCAAAAGAGAAAATATAAACAGATATACACAGTGGAGCTCCAGGTAGAATTTCCCTACCAAAGACACCATCGGTTTTAATAAAGAATAGCTAAGTGTCAGGGAAAATAAAAAAGGAATAAATTTGATGAAAAGGGGGGTGAGAGATGGGCAAGGCGTTTGGAAAAAAAGAAGAGGGAAGGGTAGGTTGGACAAATGAGCAGAATGTAAACCTGCTGGAATTGTCAGAATTCGGGTCACACAGGAAGGAGAATATTTGTACCATGAAACATTGAATGACTGATTAATTTGCGCATCAAATCTAATGCTGGGACAGATTGTGTACATTTTGTAACTCCTGATTGTCCCAGAATTTTAGAAACACCAAAGGCAGCAAAAGGACCCCCCCACACAAAAGGTACTCCAAATGTGACAAAAAGGAGGGTCCCCCAAGACCACCGTTCTGTCCAACTTCATGGAATCACTTGTGGAGTCTTCTAAAATGGGGATTTGGGGAGATTCTTTTGTTTTGCGGGTTTGGGACAGGTCTGTGAAGCCTGAGTTTTTTAAAGGTTCTCCAGATAGCACTGAGCGGTAACCTTTGACCTGAGAGGTCAATGGCTAAGACACTATGAAGAATACAGAGAATGTAACACTGAGCATTATTTTCCAGATTTGGGAGAAAATGTGGGCAAGAAAGCAAGCTTTTTTTTCTTACTAAATGTATCAATAATTAATTTTTAGAAACAGGACATGCTTTGTGTTGCTTTTTTAAAAGTATATGTTGTGGCAAGCATATAATATCTATAAGTAAAAAGGAATAATAGTTTGCAAGTCTCTTAAAAATAACTTTATTTGATACATAACTTTCTGCACAATATAGTATCAGTGGCAGCTAAAAAGTATGGCGCATACACTCTGTGCCAAGCACATACGTTAACTCCTTTAATACAGACACAGAAATACAATGTGACATGTACTATTATATTCTTATTTTACTGATGAAGAAACTCTGGGTGAGTATGTGTGCAAAAATGCTTGTGTGTGTGTGTGTGTGTGTGTGTGTGTGTGTGTGTGGTTTTAATTAAAAAATAAAAAATATCCTAATTGTCCTTGACTGATGCAGAATTTTTTAGGCTATAATTAATATTCTTATTCTGTGCTGATTAAGACTTTTATCATTTCTTGGGCTGAATATAAATATTTATACTCCTTTTTTGCTGGCAGAGTATAGTAGTTTAAGATACCTTTGTGGAGAGGGTAAAAGATGAATAGCAAACAATTGACGGATTCTTCTAAAATTTAACATTAATGATTAAACAGCATCATCTGATGACTTACTCGGCAACTGGAAGACAATAAAACGTAACTAAATCTGTCAATTAGCATTTTCATCTTCTCTCCTGACAGAGCTTAATGGCACCTGCAAAATGCAATTTTCAACCCGGAGCTCTTTGACATTTTCTATTTCCTCCTGGGTTTCTCTCCCTTTGCTCCTGTTATGCCTGAGAGCAGCAGCGTGTTCTACTCCATGGTGGCAAACGCGTTGCCTGCCACGGAAAGGAAAGCAATTACCATGTGCTCGCTAAATCTCAGGGATGACTTGGGTACTGCTTTTCCACTTAAGTGCATAAACAGCCAAGCCAGGACTGGTTTTAAGTGGCTGAACCTTAGCAACAGCAGCTGGGCTACAGGTTGATATCACCTGAGGTGCCCATTAACCGTGTGGAAACCTGCCAGACAAGAATGCCTTCCAGGAACTATGATTCCTCTATCAAGGGAGCACGCCACATTGCCACACATAAAGTGACAAACGATGACTAGGAAGATAATGTATTGACTTTCCTTTGCGGGTCCCGTGGTTTGAGGACAGCGACTCTGTCATGGAGGTTGGGCTGTTTCTCTGGGTTTCCAGGGGATGAGGGTGGATGCTATTTACAGAACTGTCAGGAATCACACCTCTGCCTCTCCCAGGCAGCTGTATTTAGCTCACATGTGTCACACAAGTGTCGACCCCTGTCTAACACCGCCACCTACCTCTGAACAGTCAAGAAAGGCTATTCCAGGTGATCAGGAAAAGTGTGCCCTTAGGGAGATTTCAGAGCCTCACCTTGGAGCTTTGCATCTAATGAGGACATCTCCATTGTTTCTAAGCTTCGGAGTCAAGTACCCTGACAAAAAGTGCTCAGTGTAACATTTCCTCTTGAGTTATTTTTTTAGTGTAACTTTGCCTCACTGTGCTCAAGAAATTGTCTTATAAACACTATCAAGCACCAAATGAAACATTCCATTGTAAATAAATACAAGCCCCCATTAACTGGAATCCAACTATCTGATGCACCTAATTAACCAGAATCAGGTTGAATAGCCCAGTTTTAGAATAAAGAATCAACGCTCAAGGACATGTGATCATTTTAGCAAAGAAAAAAACAAACAACAAATTTCAGGTCTTTTCCTGGAGTCAATTGTCTTAATGGCCCAGTTTCTATCTAGCTTTTTATACAGATGATGAGTTTTTAGAATACAGATTCTGAGGCAGTATTCATGCGGTCGACATATAACGACAACTGACATGTTTCCACTTAAGATACGAATATTTTAGAAAAATGTTCTACTGTATTTGAAAATTTCTTTAAGGATTTTAAGGTTCATTAGAAGATAAATAGAAATTTATATTCACCCATATATCCTTAGCCTCTAGTATTCCAGTATAAAAAGTGTTTAAGTCCTTCTATTACCCTGCTATTTGTTCTGCTTCGGGGGGTGGGGGGCTATGAACTTTCCTTAACTTCGCAGATGGGTGACCCGAGGAGGGAGGTTGAATGACTCGCTCAGAGTGAGACAGCATGCCAATACCTAATGCGGGGTTCGACACCAGGGCTGGGGGCTGAGCGCCTCCCGAGTAAATCCATCAACCGTAGAGGTGCAGCGCTTGACACCGCTTCCCTGAAAGGTTCTCTTCGGAGGGAAAATTGTGGTCTCAAAAAATGGAACTTCTATTACCCAGCAATGGGACTCCTTGCCAGCTCTTTTTTAGAATAATTACGAACCTAAAATTTGCCATAGGTTCTCTGTATTTTCCTTTACTATTCACTGGCAGCATGAACACAAAGCCTCTGCAAATTAGGTCTTCCCAGAATCAGTTCAGAAAGTGCACTTTCTGTTAGTCTGACTAGAAGCTCCTGGAGTTTCACAGGCCATTGGTGGTTAATGATTTTCAAAGTTGCTCTAGGCAAAAAAACCAAGGGATGATAATGCTTAGATACTTTTTTTCTCCCTTTTTAAGATAAATCCTGGACTTGGCAGAGGTCATTAGTCAGCAGATGGTACACAGGAAGAGCAAAGACTATGGAGTCACTCGGGGCTGAGTCTGAAGCCTGGCCCTGGGCCCTGAACACATTAGCAACGAACCCTGATGCTCTCCCCTTCCTCCCTTGATTAGGAAAAGCCATGGCCTTGATGAGCTCAACAAATAGAGTGTGGAAATGAAGTCAAGCAGGAAGACTCAATGGTCCTCGATTTCTGCAGCTACTCTCCGTACTTGCCGCACTCTGTGACCTTTCCAACCACCACTGGATACCAGCAGAGCAGGCAGTGGCGATGATCCCGCCTCTTCCCGTTCTCCTTCACCACCCCCGTGATCATGTCTGAGTAAGTCCTTGGAGTCCGTCAGACTGCATTGCTAAAGACCATGCTGCAAGGTTGCCCTGCTAGAGAAAACTTCTCAAATCTCTTTGGCCAAAATTTTTATACTATTTTTCTGCTCCCCTACATAGTGAGGGACTGCATCCAGTGCTGCGTGGAACTGAAAGTGTTTAAGTCACAAGGAAGGTGCTTGCTTCAGCAGCAAATGTGCTAGAACTGGCACCGAACAGGAGAAGATTAACATGGCCCCTGCGCAAGGATGACACGCAAAATCGCGGTGTGTTCTATATAGAAAGAGAGAAAAAAAGACGTGAGGAAGAAACTTACAGCCTCGCAGGTGCGTATACAAATCTAGCACAAGGCACTGTGATAAGGACTGTAGGAGGGATGAAATCTGCTATGAGAAAAGGCAGAGGAGGAAGGCCAGTATTAATCCCTTGAGAGAGGGTTTATTTTAGTGTTTATGAGTGGGACGCTGGAGCCACTCTGCTTGGATTCAAAGCGTGGCCCTGGGCAGGTATAGCTCAGTAGCAGAGCATTTGACTGCAAAACATGGCTCTGCAACTAACTGGTTGTTTGACATTGGCCAAGGTCCTTAGCCACTTTGTGCCTCAGTTTCCCCATCAGTAAAATGGGGATAATGATTCCTACTTCATAGGGTTTTTAAGAGGATCATGTGAATTAGTACATATAAAGCTGACACTATATGTCAGCCATTTCTCTTGAAAACTGAATTGGCACAGTGGTGCTCATCATGGTGGCAGTTAAAGTATCTGTCATGGAGGGGATGCCCTGTGACAGATGCCAGCTTTGGCACTTTATGTTCATAATCTTATTGGATTGACTCTTCCCAGCAAGTAGATATTATTACTCCCATTTTATAAGCGATTGATCATGGGAGTTGAATACTTTGTCTGACGTCCCATAAGTGGCGAGTGGCAAAGTGAAGATTCAAGCTCATGACTGTCCAGCTCCCAAGTTCATGCTCTTCTATCCCTCCACACTATCTTGTACCATTTCTCAGTATTTGCACATACGAAGAATTTCCTTATATTGAGCACGTGTAGATTGGGCTTTGTTATCATGCTGTTCTCCAGCCATAACTCTCCCCCTCAAGAGCACCACTGGCCATCTTAAAGGTGGAAAACAGTGCATGCTAATGAAACATGTGGAAATGCCTTGCCAGAAAATCATTAGCAAACTTCCTAAATTAGGGTGCTCCTCACCTGGCCGCAGTGCGGAAAACAGTTCACTGATGTCTACTGACTTTTCATTTTGATAAGAGGGATCAGACCAGCTCCTTTAAACAAACCACCTGGCTGAGCTTGGTCTCTGCTGTGAATCGAAGAGGACAGAAAGCCAAACACATGTCCATTTACCTGCAGCCACTCACCACTTTCTTTAATAATGGCAAACATTTGCTGAGTGCTGCTTACGTGGCATTCATTGTGCTGAGTGTTTTACATAAAGCATCTTCCTTAAGTCTCATATGGCTCAGTGGTGTAAGCACGGTTGTCATCCCAATTTTGCAGGTGCCCAAACCTAGGCACAGAGAAGTGAAGTAACTTGCCCAGCCTTTCATGGTATCTGTGGAATGTCTCAGTGGTGTTGGGATACAAGTGTCAGCAATCTGCTTTCTGAGCTATAACCACTGTGTTATAGTTCCTTCCCCCTCTCATTCTTAAAGCAAGAAACTTTACTTTAAATGAGCAAATTGTCATCCTTGACAACAGAAATATAAGCCAAATCCTGATTCTTAGATTGCTAGTAATTCGTCCTCTTTATCCATTAATTAGGTGCTCTAGCTGGGATGAATATACTTTTTGCCTTCCTTTAGCTGGACAAATGCAAGTGAAGGCTGTGGTTATTACCATTCATGTACAGAGAGAGCTACAAGTCAGTTTGGGGGCTGGGTATGTCACCAAAAGAAAAGCAATTACACAAAGACCCTTAATCCTGTATGTATTCTACCTGTACTATAAATCTCCTTTATTTTAAATCTATGACTTGTTCTATAAAAAATGTATAGACTAAGGGACCACAAAAATGCTAAATAAAAATTTTAGCCTAATGATATATTGATTGTGCAAACATATCTTTACTTTCGCATATTCTATGTTGTCATTAAAAGACCCATTAAAAGCTGAGTTTAAATAATTATTCACTCCTCACATTACTATTATAATCAATTGCCTATTATGAAAATTATTGCCATCTTTAAGAATTACTTTGCTAAGTGAAGTAATTAGAACTGAAATTTTATTTTCTATTTCAGTTCCAAAAATTGATTTTATATGCTAATCAGAGTATAAAAATTGAGATATAAATTTTATAAGCAAAATGAATGTCTAGCCAGGCTTTCTGTTTGACACTTTATATAGTATTTAGTGTCTTTCGAAACATTTTGCTCTTGAGAACACACTGCTGCTCATTATATCTGTCAGAACTGAGGGAGGTGAAGTTTCTCCATTTTATAAAGTCTCAAGTATCTCATATTCCAACAATGAAGAGGTGTTAGGCCTTCAATCAGTGCAGAGTGTTGGAAAATCACACCATTTGTCCACGAAAATCACCATTATTTCTTAGATCTCCAAGAGAAAAGCAAAGATAGGCACCATTTACCAAATGTCTGAGTGTACCTGGTATTAAACTCAATAACATACATGCTTTCTCTATTCCTTATAGTTATCTGGCTAGGTAGATATCATTATTCTTACAAATAAAGAACCACATTGAGACTAGAAATTTAATTTGTGATCTATCAAACACCTAGTAAGTGGCTGAGTTGGGAATCAAATCCAGTCTGCTGGTTCAAAAGGCAATGCTTTTTTCTTTCCCTTAACCTCGCCAAGTGCGAAGAGCTTAAGTGAATGTATTTCAGCATGGGATTGAGTTTCATGATGATTTTGCCCTTTGGCACAAATGTCTTGGTCATCTTTCAAATGCAAGTGAATGCCCTCACCTGGTTTTTACACTATGGTGAATTACAGAGGAATATGCATAAAACCACAGGTTGAGGATGTGTTAGAGGCAAAAACACAAATAATATTTTCACATATATTACTGGAGTTAGGTGAAATGAAAGGGAGTACCATATTTGATAAAACAAGATGGTAGTCCTAATTCCAGCTCAGCTAATAATAAACTTGGAGACTGTGAATGAGTTCCCCATCTCTCTGGCTCTGAAACGTCTCATTTGTAGAATGAATGGTTATGTGTTTTAGGTAACGGCTTCTCTTTTGTCACAGGAGTGGCAGCTGATAAGATTGATTCCACCTCTGAAGGTGACAGGCGGCAAGCTTGTTAGGCAGAGGTACCTCCCTACTGGGTCTCTCTGCTCCAGGAACAGAATGGGCACTCATTAAATATTGTCCCTCTGATTTGTCCCCATGATCCTCGGTGTTTGTTAGATACAAGTGACATTTATAATAAATACCAACAACTAAAATTGTCAGATCCTTTAGAGGTTCCGGTCATAGATCAATAAAGTTCCTGTGGCTGCAGCTAGAAGTCAGAGCTCTTTCCAAGTGTGCTTTCTGCTCCCCCAGTTGTCTTCATTTGATCATCATAAAGGATGCAACTTACAAATGCGTCAATAGAATGGACGAGTATTTTCCACATCATATGTGCACTCTACACTCGGAATACCTGGGTTTCAAACTGAGCGCTGTCATTATTTAGCTGGACTCCTTGACCTTTATCTAAACTTCTCCGGCCTTGGAGTCTTCATTGGCTTGAGATTTCTCATGTCCTTCATGCTCCAAATTCAGGACAACTTGGTTTAAGATGCAGGTTTACAGAAGAACTAACTAGTAGATGGTGCTCTGCATTAATGATCTGCTAAATGTCTGTGTTACAGAAATGGGTTCCAATCAGAATGATGTAGAAAGAATTTTCCTCATTGTTACGGGCTGAATTGTATGCTCCCAAAATTCATACCAATTCCTAGGAACCCGGAATAGGGCTATATTCCGATTAGGATCTTTAAAGAGGTAATTGTGTTAAAATGGGATCATTGGGGTGGGCCCCAAACCAATATGACTGGGGTTCTTATAGAAGAGGAGATTAGGGCACCAACAGACACCAGACATGTGAACACACAGTGAGAAGGCAGGCATCTGCAAGCTAAAGAGAAGAAACCAATGCTGCCCACACCTTCATCTCAACCTTCCTGCTTTCAGAATTGTAAGAAAGTAAATTTCTGATCTTTAAGGCACTCAATCTGTGGTACTTTGTTATGGAAGCCCTAGCAAACTAATACACTCATTATACCAATAATCAACTTCCTTGAATAGGATGGCCTATTCTTACAATGAATTCCATGCTATAGCAGAGAATTCATATGCTTAAACAATTTTACTTCCAAAGTCAGTAACTTATTCTTTAGACTGTAAGTAAAGATTATGAGATACATTCAGATGTTTAAACATATTTTATTCCATCAAGTATATATGTTTGAAATAAACTTTTGAGAAGTCTAAATTTTCATATTAGCAAGCAACAGTAAAGATTCTGAGAATATTTAATGACCATGATTGAAGGAAAAAATGAATTATATAGGTTTACTGAATTTTTTGTTTGTTAAATCAGATCTCTAAATTTAATAATTTAGTTAAGAAACATATAGCAATTTACTATCACAGGCACTTGGTTTTTAACACTGTGAAGTAGGGTGAAATTCTATTCAAAGTGATAGCAACATGCTACTCTCTAAGGCTGCTAATGAATGTTCAAAGATGTGAGGGTCCTATAAAAACATACCAGTTCTATTAGTGAGAATGAAGTTTGGTTGAAAAAAAACGTACATACCTGATTCTGTCATTGAATTCTAACTCACTAGCAATAGAATCAACTATACAAGCACTCGGAGCCTAAGGTCTTGACTCACATACTAGCAACCTGAATCATGCACCCCCATCTTATAGCGCAGCCCACATTTTGAGAGATTAAATCCTATTGCACTGTCATTGATCAATTCTTTCCATTCTTAACAGCATCCCAGCAAAGGTAATGCGATGAGTGTCAAGTTCTTCAGTATGTAAGAAAACTGAGGCATAGACGATTTGCTAAGGCATAAGGCCTGTTACATGGTGCCATCCAGACCAGAACCCAAATATTTCCTGTTTTAATCTAAAAAGATGTATTCCCTCTTTATGAAAAATTATGTCATGACATATATGCTTTCTTTAAAATACACAACCATTTTCCCATTTCTATGTTATCCTGCTATCATTATATACAGGGAAAAATCAAAATAATTTCAACAGAATCAATATAATCTAAATTATTGATAATTTAACTTCTTCCCTGTTTTCCTCTCCTCCTTTATGTTCCTTCGGCAACAGAGAGAAACCAGAAGTTGTGTACATTTTTAAAAATGAATCTGCTGGAAGAAAGAATCTCCTAGAAATAATGAGAAGTTTACGGAACTTTTTCTCTTTTGATCTTTAAAAAGAACACAAGGCTAAGTCATTGGGGGAAAAAGTTCTATGAAACAGGTCCCCTGGGTTGTGAATCCATGCCCCTGGGCTATTTTTAATAAAGCATATAAACAGTGGGTTGCTTTGGTCTTTGAAGGCCTGGACTTTGGAACAAGGAGGAAAGAATGTTATGACTTTTGACATTTGAGAATCTTTATGTGTGTGAAGAGGAGCTAATTGAACAAGTGGGCTAAGCTGCCAGGAACAGAGATGGAGTAGCCATATTTTAACCGAGCATTGTAATATGCTCAATGGCAGCCATTAATTTATTTCTAGCAAGACAGATGGCCTTCTCCTTGATACCAAAGGGGGGAAATAATTAAGAACACGTAGAGCCAGAGTGAAAAAGATAGTCTGTCTTTTGACAAGTGGTGATTCTTCAGTTTGCAATTAACAACTGATAAAGCGCTCTGCATGTTAACTTGAGGAAGAATGGCTAGTTATTTAAAATACTAATCTCTCTCTTTTTTTAAACTCTTTCCCCGATATTTGCCCTTTCTCTCCCTTCCTGTAAGTAGGCCATGTATTTTATAGAACACAATTTAAAAGAACACCAGTACATATCAGCTATAATTCTAGAAATCTTTGTGTGGTCTTTGGTTTTAAATACATGGTTTCAGAAGCAAATCCAGTGGACGCTGCTGACAGATTATTTTAGCTTCCTAGTGTTAGACCGCCCTTATTCCTATGTCCTATACCTGTTCTCCTCACTGAAATTCCCAAAATACATGTTCCAAGGCTAGCAGATCACTATGTTTTTACATTACAGCAGTTGCCATACATACGAAGGACAGCTTTTAGTGGAGCCAAAGGGAAGCATTTGAGAATTACATCAGATCACAGCAATAGCAAGTTTCTGGGATTGATTAGCACTTTTTTTGTAGCTTGGAGGTAAGTGCCTTTTTGTTTAAATTAAGGATAATAATTTCTAGCTATCACTTTAGTAATGAGAAGCAGTTCATGGTCTCTTCATCTTGAAGAATGTTCAAAGAACTCATTTCTCCTCAAAGGTCCCTTTCTCTGGCCAAACTAAGTTTTACCGGAAGAACTCATGGTATCGCAAACATCGGAAGTCTTAATCTTCTTATTTTTTTCCTCCTCTCTCGCTTCATTCACAATTATTTATGACGAATTCATTAGGCCTTACGTTGGGGCCTCTGTAATTGCCAATACTCAATTATTAATATTTTGACTGATGAAAAAGGCTCTTGATAGTCCTTGATGAAGTGCAGGGGGAAAGAAGACAGGTGAGACACAATACCTGCCTTCAAAGATCTTTATAATCTAGGTGACAAGCCAAGAAAGAGGTAATGAATGATCCATAACAACAGATCTTAATAAACATTAACTTGAGTGGCATAAAATAATTAAGGCTATATGAGTTCAGAGATGGCAAAAATCCCTGCTATAAGAGTAGGCAGGGATTTCTTCATAGATGGAGGGATTAATCTGGATCTTAAAAGTATAACTGTGAAAAGAGAAGGTATTGCAACACCTGAGTATTATGTTTCTCATGCCTTAATGCACCCGTTTTCTGCTATATTTCAGCAGCCAGCGCACATCCTCAGAGGCACTATTGTTGCCAGACTTCCCAAGGAATATTGCTAAAATAGCTTTACTTAGATACTATCCCATGCCACTTGCTTCATAAAAATCACTGTAGGTGTTCATAGGTCTTTCCAATCATATTTATAATATTTATCTATGACCTTTGTTTTAACCATTGTCAATTCTATTAACCCCCATTCACCTCTGAATAAAATTACTAAGACCACTGGATCGAATGTATTCCTTGTTATCTCCTACAGCCACTTTTTTTTACCCAATGGAAGAAACATTTATATATATATATGTGCATATATATATGTGTGTATATATATGTATATATATGTATGTATGTGAGTGTGTGAGTGTGTGTGTGTGTGTATAAAACTCTAAAAATGTCAGAATATAACATAGGAAATGACCAACTGGGTCAGACCCAGCACCTGTCTCTGATTTGTCACTCTGCAAGTGAGAAACAATTCTCAATTTTTTTTGTACCCACAAACCTGAAGGGTGTGACTTATTCCATTCATTAACAAGAACTCCTTCAGGCAGTGTTTCCAAGGGGGATAACTGGAGTGGGCTCTTTTTCCTAGAGGAATACAGCAGATGCTCCAGTGGAAAAAGAAATCTGTAATTTGAAAAAAGGACCTTCAGGTGATCTTGATACTGTAATACCCCAGCCTCAGGGACACACCATTGAAAATTACTCCTCTCCTGCACAGGTTTCTTTTTGATATCAAGCTCAATGGATACCAATCTAGCTAACCTTTCCTGATAACCTATTATCGATCTGTCAACTGAGAATTTATCTAAATAATTTTATCTACATTTCATAATACTGATGTTCAAATGTCCTTCAAAACTTACCAACTATGAAAGAAAGTAGCACAGAACCCACTTAACCATGCTAAATTATCCATTTATTTCCCTGTGTGTCTCTCTGTCCACACTGTGAGCTTCCTTGAGGCCAAGGACTACCTTTTTTGCCTTTGCATTTCTAGCACCTGAGACAGGGCATGGAATTGAACATTACGTAAAACCACATTAAATTGCCATGTTTGCCACTCAAACACGGTCAACATCAGCCATTTCATAAGATTCAACCTAGTAATTGTAAGTTATGATTGATGAATAGAAGAATAAAAAATGACCTAAAAATTCTTTAGAACTTCAGGGAAAAGAAATGGGGGATTGAAGGAGATGAGCATTTACTGAGATTTTAATGCAGTAGGTCTGAAGTAGGGCCCAGGAATCTGCATTTTAACTAGTATCACAGATGACCTTATGCAGATGATGCACAGACCAGTTGTGACAAATGATGTCCTTAGGACACAAAGGGAGTAGAATAAGCTGTCGGTCAGTTAGGAGGAGACAAAAGACAAGCCTACCTCCTAACTCCTCCTTTCCATGCAAATCACCTTCATCCCACCCAGACTAGGTTGTGTGAGCCAGATTCAGAGAGCCCTGGACAGTTTAGGTGGCTAACCTTATCAGGCCTTATATTATTATACTTTTTTTTTAAAGGTTTTTTTTTCATTCTTTGAAAAGTCCCTGGAAGCCTTGTGCCTATCACTCAACAATGACCTCCCCTCCACCTCACTGCACCGTGTATGTGCAAGGTGGCATCATTTAGCTCCTACATTCCTGAGTGTGCCTCTTTTAGGAAAAGGGTTCTCTAATGTGCTCAGAGACAAAAGAACCCAGAGGTCACTGTGTTCTTTGTGCAAGTGGCCACAAGTCTGAGAACACAGGGGACTTCTTGACACATTTCACAGTGTTGTGATTAATTAGAGCTCACACTTGACAAGCTAGGAGAAGGTTACCAGAGTGGTTCCCACAGGACGGTGCACCCTCATGTCAGAGCAGTGAGGGACAGGTGCAAAATGATTTCCACGACTAGACAGGAGGAAGTGACTGTTAGAGTGGGCTGCAAGCGCTCCAGATCTAAACTCACTTGATTCCCTCTTCTGAGGTGTGCTAAAGATGAAGGCTTATCCCATGATAATCGGAAAGAAAAATCCTCCAAGGCAACACATCACAGATTGCACGGTGCCTTGATGGGCATGCTGTGTTAATGACCGCTTTCATTACAGTTTGCACAGTGCATCCAGCTAGGCACGACTCATCAGCGACAGCACATTAAACTCATCATGTTATGTCACTGAACATAGCATGCACTGTGATGTAGTGTCAGCATACTATTCATTATGCATATTTGCCTGGGTTTCCAGACTTAATAGCTACCGTAAAGGGTACCAAAAATATTGATATGTTTAATGCAGACATATACATGAAAGAAAGATTTTAGCAGCAAAAAATGACAAATACATTATGCCTACAAAAGGAAACAAATGTTATCTTCACATGTTAAAAAAAAAAAAAGAGAGAGAAAGAAAAAAATCTGTGCTCAGAGCAGAGGAGTATTATAGAGGCCAATAGTATAAGGAAGATGTAAGGGAAAAGAATAAGAAATTCTACTCTAAAAAAATTTTATTTCTAAAAATTGAGGTGAAACAGCCAAAATCTGACTTCCATCTATCCATCCATCCATCCAACCATCCAATAAGTGTTGACTGAATGCCAACTATGTCCAGATACTATCACAGACAGTTAGGATGTAATAATATGTAAAAGACATACCAAGACCCTGAACTCATGGAGCTGAAATTCTACTGTTGGAGACAGAACAAAACACATAAGAATAAAATCTGAATTCGTGTACTCATAGCAGTGATGTAAATGTTGAACAACAAGCTTGTGAGCGGGAAGGGCTTGAACTGTAGCTTTTGCCGTAGTGTAAATATACCCACCCCGGACAATTTCACACTAACAATGTGATGTCACTGGATGAGGACTTGGAAAGAGATGAGTACAACGAGCTCACTCCTGGACATAACATGAAGAAGCAAAGTGGGGTAAGAGGCCAGAGACTGCAGGGAATGGTGGCTCTTTTAAGCAGGTATCAAAGTAGTTCTTTGACTAGTGACATTGAGCAGAGACTTTAATGAAGAGAAAAAAAGTGTTCAAAACATGAGGCGGACAGCTGGGGAGAGTGAGGAAGAAAGAGTGAGCACAAAGGCCCTGAGGCAGGAAATGGCTTGGTGTGTCTGAGGAACAGAAAGGCCACTGTGAGAGGAGAGGCGGGCAGAGGCTAGCTCGTATGAGGCCTTGGGGCACTTGGAGGAATTTGCGTTTTTTATACAGGAGACGGGAAGTCAATGACAAGTTTGAGCAGGGCAGTGAAATGATCTGATTTATATTTTTAAAGGATCGGTCTAGCTGCTGTGCTGAGGAAACGTCGCACTGCAGTACAGGTGCTCCCTGCAAGGTACAACCAGGGTGACCAATTAGGAGGGCTTTGCAGTGATCCAGGAAAGAGGTGCAAGTGGTTCGGAGTGGAGTGGTAGAAGCGGAAGTGATGAGAAGTGCTCCGATTTGGAATGCATTTGGTAGGCAGACCTAGCAGAAGTCGCTGATGGACTGGATGTGAGAGGATAAGCCAGGAGTCAAAGGTAAACTCAAGAATGACTCAGGTTTTGCAACGTGGGCCACCATTAGCTGCGATGGGGAAGACAAATTGATGATTTTAGCGACTGTGCCACTGGAGCATCATCTGAGAACCGATGCCTTAGAGAGTAAGGACAGACATTCAGCCTTTAAGGAGCCCCTGGGGAGGAGGCAGCCTTTTATAGGAAGATGCATGAAGCATAGACAAAAATATCTCCCGTTAAGTTCTCCATGTTCCTGAAGCTAGAGCTATTAAGACATACTCCATTTCCAGAATGGTCCTGTTAAAATCCGTATTAATATTTATTAACAAACTAATAGAGATTTCCTACCTGCCAACTTAACTAGAGAACTGGGTGTTTCGATGTTCAGAATACAGAGCAGTGGTTCTCAGCCCTAGCTACTCACTGTAATCGCCAAGTAGTGCTGAAAAATAGTCTGACGTGGGTCCCACCCCAGTGAATGCAGTTAATTGCTGTGTGGTGGTAGGAAGTATGGATTCTTTTAAAACGAGTCAAACTGGACAAGGGATAGGAAAGACATCGATAGAAACAAGGAACCGAAGGTCTCAATAATGTTGAGGACACTTCGCAAGTCATCTGGCAAGAGAAGAGGTGGTGGGCTGCACATGGGATGATTCCACTGAGATCATGAAGGTGGTTCAGGGTGAGACACGGGACTTGAGAGGAAGTAGAGCGAAAGATCATGCAGGATAAAGGGAAGTAAGCGGAAGCCAGGGTGCTGGGAAATCCTCGGGAAGTTTGTGGTGTGAGGTAGGAAGGCAGGGACAGAGATGGAAGGTGACTGGGCCAAAGAGCCAAGGAATCACGGTCTTCCATGACTGAGGAGACGACAGGGGCAGATGACAGCAATGGCAGCAGCAGGAAGTTTTTAGGCAGAAGGATAGAGGCTGGAATTCTCACAGCCAATCAGGTAGGGACTTCTGTAGGCCTCCCTATAAAATATATCTCAAATCTGAGAATCTTTTTATCACCTACACCTCTACGACCCCCACTCCAACCCACTTTCACCTCTTACCTGCCCGTGGAGAAGGAGTAGCATGGCCTAAATATGGCAGGGAGGAGCAGGGACTATGCCAACCCCAAATCCAACCATGGGCCTCCAGGAATACAAGTGGGTAGGCCAAACATGTCTGTCTGAAAGGACTGCAAGGGACACACAATCCTCAGAAGGTAGCCTGTATTGAGGGAAGGCGACTAAGTGACGCATTCTGAGAAGAGGAGAAATTGATGATGACAGACTGTGAGTCCAAAAGGATTTTCAGAGGGGAGATGGGATGAGAAATTGGGCCACATATGAGTTTGCTGAGATGTGCGAGATTAAGAGATGAGGATATTAACGGATTTCCAGTGATGCTTAAATTTCTGGTGTTAGCTGGTGCAAAACATGTTAGAGATGTGGTTAGTCTCATAGCCTCTTAAGAAGAGTTCTAGGATGATGGTCTGAAATACTCTAATTAGCCATGTGGCAGCCAGTAGGGCCACTGCATCCTTATAGAGCATGTGATTTCAAGGTGGCACACTCAAGGAGCACTGGGTGACATGGCCATCAGATCAGCCTACTGCTTCATAAAACACAAGGATGAGAACTTGTGAATGAGTGCACATAACCAAGCTCCATGCCTCTGACAGCAGTGTGTCAGGAGGGCCACTTCCCAGTAGAAAGGGACTCATCCTGTTATGAATCACTGAGCAACAAATCTGGCTAATCACACTGAGCTACAGCTTTCTCATCAGAAATCTTGTCATTTTAACAAATGTATGATTGATGAATTTATATGAGCTCTGAAAAATACAATCTGTTTTCTTGGGCTCATTGAGGACTGCATGTTATAGTAGCCTAATCGCTGCTGCCAGTCCTGCCCCTAAAATTAACATGGTTTTTGAACCAAAGGTTGTCATATGTCAAATAAAAATTGATTTTAGGTCAAACATGGTGGCTCACACCTATAATCCTAGCACTCAGGGAGGCTGAGGCAGGAGGATGGCTTTAGGTCAGGAGTTTGAGAACAGCCTGAGCAAGAGTGAGACCTTGTCTCTACTAAAAATAGAAAAGAAATGAGCTGGGCAACTAAAATAGAAAAAATTATCTGGGCATGGTGTTGCACAGCTGTAGTCCCAGCTACTTGGGAGGCTGAGGCAGGAGGACTGCTTGAACCCAGGAGTTTGAGGTTGCTGTGAGCTAGGCTGATGCCAGGGCACTCTAGCCCAGGTGACAGAGTGAGACTCTGTCTCAAAAAATAAATAAATAAATAAATAAATAATTTTACTCCTTGACTTGTGAAATCATATATTAAAAAGCTTTACAAAACTACAACATAGAAAAAGGGCTGGAAGGAAATACTCCTAAATGCAGTGTCTTATGGATTATGTAAGTTTTTCTCTTTCTTCTTGTTGGCACTTTCCCCAGATTTCTATTATGAGGTCATACTCCTTTCAAATGGGGTGGGAGGGGTGACTTATAAAGTACAAGTGTCCTCTAGTGGCATTCAGAATGACACCCACACTCCCCTAAACTATCCATGATGCTGAGCTGCTGCCCCTCCCCCTTTAATTCCAGCCTCCTCCCTGACAGGAGCCTGCATTGGGCCCCTCTGTGGGATAGCAGTTCTTAGCAAACCCCTTCTCTAAGAACTGCTTCCTCGCCCACAGGGCTAGGCCCATGGCACCCACGTGCCACAGCACGGCTCTGCCCTCTGACCACATCAGCTGAACCACGAAGGGGCAGATTCCTTCTTTTGGGAATCTGAATTTGTGACAGAGACTATACTTGGATTTAGAATATTTGCTGGAACCAAATTAACAACCTGGAGCTGTGTGATAGCCACCTTCTGTCGTGGGGCAAGAAACACGAGAAAACTGACTTGCAGAAGAAGGATGAAATTCAGCAGGTGGAGAGAAAAGGGACATGGAATAGCATGGCATCCACGAGCATCCTGGTCTCAAATTTCCTGGAGATGTGCAATTACCCCAGTGCGCTTAGGCCACTTGCTTTGTGTCTGCTGCTCTGAGCTGGTGGTCCTTACTTCAAACTAGAAAGATCTGGACCAGAATACTTCTCCTGTCTCTCATCCTTTCTCTCCCTCTTTCCATTACAGAATTAAAAACTTAAAATTCAGTAATGAAGTAAAAATCATTCAAGTTTCAGACAAGTGACTTTGAGAATATAACCAGTTAGTAAGAAGGGAGCTATTCAATATCTGTGTGTGTGTGTGTGTGTGTGTGTGTGTGTAGGTGTAGTTTTATTTGGGGAATATTGCTTAGAAATCATTCCAATATTATAATATCTATCCATTTATTTTATTCATCCATCTTGTGTGACAAAAACATAAAACATGCAATTTATTTTTGGGGTAGCACTTTTTGGGAGTATCTCCTGGAAACTAGGAAGAACAAAGTTACAGCAATACTGTGCCAATATTATCACTTCTCCGTATCTTCAAAGGCCCGACCTCTGTCGCTTCAGCCACCGTTAACCCACAGACTGTACTGCAGTTTATTTGCTGTTGGTCATGAGAAATATGGGCTCAAAGACTGGCTCAGAGCAAAGGAACTTCTTTTTCTCCTGACTTCTGCCATCCCCGTGCTCTGAAAAACAACGCAGGCAACAATTTCCTGCTGATGGTTAATAAATGAAGGACCATCCAATGTCCAGCAAAGGTGATGTATCTCACCAGGACTGCAACCTGCTGCCCAACTGGGAAGGATTTACAAGAAATAAGAAGATACATAAAAAAAGAAGAGTTAAACTTTAGAAAATTTCCAAAGACATGAAGCAAATAAGGAAAAATAAGTAAATACCAAAATATTTCTTCTTATGGGTCTTCCAATACAGGTGTCTTCTCTCTCATGCTGAGTAATATAAAATACACTTTTCCAGAAATAACTCTCGAGCACGTTTTTCCCCCAAAGCAGCTTATTTTGAGCATACATCTTTCTTTACCTCTCACTCCTTCGTAACCTAAAAGCACTGTGTCAACCTTTTTCTTTTCACTGTTTTTTTCTCTATCCACAAAAGGGGGGTGTATTTTAATTATTTGTATATGGTCAATTCAAACCCTGAATTCCCTCCTTAAGTGGCCTTTGGTTTGTGGGAAACATCTTGTTTCCCTACAAAGAAGTGAAGAGAGAATGTAAGATGAGTGAATTAGCTTTTCCCAGCCACTCCTTGGGCTGCTCTAGGAAGAGGAGAGTCTGCGGTTAACGGGAGGGAAATTGCACGTTAGAAGAGGCAGCCGCAGCCCTTCTGCCTTCTGCTCTGCACGTGGCATGCATTTGGCGTGCTTCCCCTTCTCCTAGCTTCCTGACAGTGCCCTGCGTTCCTGAGTGGACTGGTCCTACCTACACAGATTTCTAGCTTTTCACACCTGTCTCCTCCTTGCTCCCAAGCTTCTGTGATGTAGACCTCCTTTAAGTCCCCAGGACGGTAAACAGGATGCACATTGTTTCTTCTTGCCACAGGGCCTTTGCACATGTCGTTCTCTGTGCCTGGAACACTCCCTGTCTCCTTCCCCTCTTTGGCTAGCTCCTACTTGTCTTAGTTCAGGGAAATCATCACTCCTTCTGCAGACTAGGTCACATCCCTCTCCTAAATACCTTCACACACCCTGGGCCATTCCTTTGAATTGCTTTAGCACAGTTGTAACTATACATCTGCACCTATAAATAAAGAGCAAGCTGTTAAAAGATAGGAGCACATTTGTGTTTGCAAAACATCATATCCCCAGAGCCAGCGTGGAGCCTACTACACAGAGGACAATTACTTCATAGCTATTGACTGAAGGGCTAAAAGCTTAGCTGATCGGTTCATACATGACAAAACAAAGTGGTTAATAGCTTCGGGGAAAAAGAAAAAGGGAAACTCACCAGCAGCTCCTTCTCCCTAGACTAGGACCTCTTTGGCTCATTAAATGATTAAAAAACCTGGCTTTGGAGTGAGACAGACCCACGCGTGAAGCACAGTACCTATCAACGGTGGAACATTATGCCAGTAATTTACCTTCTTTGAGCCTTAATTTTTTCATCTGTAAATAGTGGAGGTAGGAGTAATGGTAATAGTGTTAACATTATAATAATAAAGTCACCTGCCTTATAAATGTCTGGTAAGGGGCCAACAAGAAAACGTACGGTGCTTAACACTCAGGCTTGGGCAGGTAAATGCTAGCTCTTACTACTACCTGGCTAAAAGTGTTTCAAAAAGCTCATTCTCCTAAGTCTGAGATGATTTCCTTGTTTCATAGAAGACGCACGGCTTAAAACTTAAAACTTCAAACTCCTCGCCTGGCTCGGCCTCCTCCTCACCCACCCCGGGTCTTCCCCATGGCAGACACACCATGCTGTCCTCCTCACAGTGACCCAGGCCAGGCCTGGGCACCCTCTTCCTCCCTCCCTCATACCCGCCTCGCGCCCCTCAGGAAAGCCTGTCTGCTGTATTGGGGGCTGCTCCCCAGGGGGCCTCCCTGCTCCTACCCATGCCCTTCAGGGTATCCTCAATAGGGCAGCCACAATGCCAGTGTTGAAATGTGAGTCACGTCACTCTGGTCTCCCCTTCAGACTCCGCCAGGCTTTCCACATCCCTGGAGTGAAATGCCACGCACCTCTGGACTGGCCACAGGGCCTGCACCCCGCCTCCCTGCCTGGGTCCCGCTCTGGCACCGCCCGCTCCTGCAGGTGTTCCCTAAAAGCAGCGCCCTCCCTGACCACCTGCTTAAAACCTGAACCCACAGCCTCCACGCTCTGTATCTCCTTCCACAGCATTTGGCACCTTGTTTTTTTTCTTTTTTATTAAATTTCAGAATATTATGGGAGTATAAACATTTTGGTTGCATAAATTGCTTTTGTACCATTTTAGTCAAACTGGGCCCATCCCCCAGATAGTGGGCATTGTATCCATTAGGTATGTATTTACCCATCCCCTCCTTCCCCCTTCCCACTTGCCGGATACCTGAGGAATGTTGCTTCCATATGTGCACATAAGTGTTGATCAATTAGTTCCAATTTAATGGTGAATACATGTGGTGTTTGGTTTTTCATTCTTGTGATACTTCACTTAGAGGAATGGGCTCTAGCTCCAACCACGATAATACAAGAGTTCATCATTTTTTTTTATGGCTGAGTAGAACTTCATGGTATACATGTACCACATTTTATTAATCCACTCATGTATTGATGGGCATTTGGGCTATTTCCACATCTTTGCAATTGTGAATTGTGCTGCTATAAACATTCGAGTGCAGATGTCTTTTTGATAGAATGTCTTTTTTCCTTTGGGTAGATGCCCAGTAATGGGATTGCTGGATCAAATGGCAGTTCTACTTTTAGTTCTTTGAGGTATCTCCATACTAATTTCCACAGAGGTTGTACTAGTTCACAGTCCCACCAGCAGCGTATGAGTGTTCCTATCT
>CAUYSK010030388.1:0-30251 GCA_963575035.1 Avahi laniger
CTTTCCTGGTTTTGGTATCAGGGTTATGTTGGCTTCATAAAATGTGTTGGGGAGGAATCCATCCTTCTCGATGCTGTGGAATAATTTCTGCAGGATAGGCATCAATTCTTCTTTGTAAGTGTGGTAAAATTCAGGTGTGAAACCATCTGGTCCGGGACTTTTCTTTTTTGAAATGTTTTTTATTGCTGTTTCAATTTCAGTCCTTGATATTGGTCTGTTCAGGAATTCTATTTCTTCCTGGTTAAGCCTAGGGAGGCTGTGTGTTTCTAAAAATTTGTCCATTTTCTCCACATTTTCCGGTTTGTGTGAATAGTGTTTTAGTTGAGAATGTGGTACAGCATCCTGATTTTAAAAGCAACACAGGTAACACCTACAATACAATATTATGTAGTGGAGGATGCAAAATGTAAAAACTATGTATATAAATTGCCTGTAACTGAATTTAAAAAAAACAGGCTATAATATTATGTACTGTGTGATGTTCCTTGTCTAATAAGACTATGGATGTCTCTCACTTATTTTAATAATAATTGCTTGAGTAAGCATGATCTGCCTTTATAAGGGGTAAATTTTTATTATTATTATTATTTTATTTTTCTTTATTATTTCTTTTTTATGTTTTATTTTTTTTTAGAGACAGGGTCTTGCTATGTTGCCCAGGCTGGCCTCAAGCTTCTGGGCTCAAGCAATCCTCCCACCTTAGCATCCGACCATGCCCAGCTTGGGGGTTAATTTTTTTTTTTAAGAAAATATAAATGTTGTCCTCTTTTTTACATGTTCTGACATGTATATTAACTCACTTGTCAAATATGTGTTGAGTATCAGGCATTGTTCCAAGCACCAGTAGGAAATAGAATAGGCTTAGTCTCTGCCATCACAGTGAAGGAAGAAAGACACAAAAAATAAACAAATACAGTAAACTAGATGGGAATCGTAGCATGGAAAAGAGCCATAAAGAAAGAGTCACAGATAGGCGCTGGCGTAGCAGGTGCGGAGGAGGTCAGTGGGTAGTGCCACTTCACACAGGGGCTCCAAGAAGGTCTCCCTGGGAAAGGTTTTCAACAAAGTGAGGGAGAGAGACACATGCTTCCTCAGGAGCTATGCCATCTCCCTCTTCAGGAGTTCTGCTATCTGAAGAAAGACTGCTCCAAGCAGGAGGAAGAGCAAGTGCAAAGGCCCTGAGGTGGTGTGGAAATGGGCTGGTTCATTTTCTTCATGCACTGCTGCCTGGTCTTCTCTCAATATAGGAGTAACATTAAAAGCCACCAGAGAGAAATTTTCATGAGGCAAATATATGCATACCAGATTTAATTTGTTCGACAAATATTTATTGAGTGCCTGTGGGATACCAAGCACTGTTCTAGGTTCCAGCACTGTTCTAGGTGCTGTGGGATACCAAGCAGGGTCCAAAGCAGAGTTCCAGGCCCTAAGGAAGCACAACACTGTAGAGGGAGGGACTGACGGATAGGTTAAAGAGGTAAAAAATGCACAGCGCGCCGCACAGTGCAAATGCTAAGACAGAAACTGAGGCAGAGAAGAGGCGCAGGGACTGGGGGTGGGGGAGGGGACAGGGCCAGAACCTGGATGGATCCTGAAAGGAACACAGGTGAGTCGAAAAGGAAAAGACATGTAGCTGGGCTTCCTGTACTGGAATTGCTGCTTCATAGTGACAAACACAGTTCATAATTTCAAAACAACAGTAAAATCCTTCCATTCTATTACTACCATTTCCATGTTATTCCCTGCTTTTGCTCAGGACTGGCAGGTTGTCAGGGAATGCCCACTCACAGGAAGCTCCACTTAAGCAAAGTGTAATTAAGGAGCCAAATCTCCTAAAATAACTGCTGACATCTATGGAACACTTACTCTGTACCAGTCACTGTTCTAAGGGTTAAATGTATGTCTACTTAATTTATGTAAATAAATTTTATTTTTATCTGCACAACTGTATGAAGTAGGTACTATTATTTCAAATTTATTAACACAACGAATTAACAAGATGAAAAGTTAAACCATTTATTTGAGGTCACACAGAGAGCGAGTGGCTGAACCTGGAAGGTGACCCCCTGGTATCTGGCTGGCATCTAGGTGTGAGCTTTGAACCACTGTAACAGCCCACATTGCTTCCCTGCCGGAGCCAAGGGGAACCCACAAATAATGACCCTCACAGTAAAACGAGGATGACTGAGAATCACATGATGTTAAAACGTTAAATGACTTCAGAAATCTTGTCACATACCCTGATTTAGAGGCACAGAATGAAAGGCCCGCAGCCAGGAACCAGTTGTTTCTCAGCTGGTCCCTTTTCGACACCGGTACCTGTTCACTATTGTTCATGCCTATGTATCTCCATCTACATCTGTTATCACACCTTCGCTTAAACAGCTCAGGTAAACAAAATTCCTAGCAGGGTGTGTCTGACCTTTAGTACGTAGGAAGCCAGATTTTTCTGGCACGCGTATTCACAAAGGCCCACCGATGTTACTGTTCGGGTCCAGTGGCTTCGTCTGGGCCGGCTGCTCCTCGTTACCTGGACTATGAAGGATGGACACCTGCTGGCAGGAGCCCGATCCAACTGCAGAGTCAATCTGCTTATGCGCGGAATCCAGCGATCAGGTCCTCAGCAGAACCTGCCAGACGAGGCCTGGCCCCAAGGCCGTCCTGAGAACCACCTGCCAGGTGAGCTCTGTCTGTCCTCACTGGGCCGGGTGCCGTGGCAACCTCAAACCAGGGCCAGGCACAAACAATCCTTGTGGATGAAGGAAGCAGTTAAATGTTAACACGCAGACCCAGAATGATACAGACAACAACAGGAAGCAGATATTTATGCCGTTGCTGATTAATTTATTCAGTGAGCATTTTTCAGGAAGTATTTTTGAGGTAAGCTACAAAAGAATGCTCAGTGAAGCTAGAGAAAAATTTAAATGAGCTCCCAAAGGGTGGGAAGAAAAGAAGTCAGAAAGCGTGCTGGACGAACCTTACAAGCAAGGCCACAGAAAGCAGACCCAAAGGTGAGAGGCATTAGGGAAACATCTCAGGAAACCGAGTTGCAGAAAGACTGCAAAAGTCAACAAGGCTAAGCTTACTCCATGGATGTCATTGTTCAAACAGGTTCCATAACCCGCTGCAATTGTGGCAGGAATCATCCGCACCTGTCATTATTTCAAGTATAGATTTCCTGCAGCTCACCACCAGCTCTCAGCGGTATCACATTCCTCAGTCTTCCACCTCTTCTGGCCAAAATAGTAATATTAATAACTAAAACATTAATACCAATAACTCTCTGTAGTTTGATTCTGTAACAAGTCCAACTTTATATTAACAATGGCCATTCCTAAGGCTGGCAATAGGTAACTGTAACACAAAATACTGCTTATATATTTTTTCTTTTGCCAACAAATCTTTATTGAACACTTATTATGTGCAAAATTAAGAGGAAAGAATAGTCTCTCCTCCTACCCTCTCCCATACTGATTTGAAAGGAAAAATAGGAAAAAGGGAGGAATATGGGGTCCTAGGCCTTGATTTTATAATTTAGTTTTAGGAGATGGGTATGAAATGAAGGAAAAAACCCAAAAAGAAACAATGCTACGGGAGCTCAGGACAGGTGACTGACAGCAAGAGGTCTGCTCATGTTTTCTGCCTTTGTTAACTCCTCTGGAGGGATTTCCCTGAATGGGTGGGAATCCTTGCTCTTCCTTCAGGCCACAGACTGGGAGTCCTCATGTAATTGCTCCCATGTATAGAGCAGGTGACAGTTCTATTCTGGTTCTTCTTTCCACAGCACTGAAATGAGTCTTTTTTCCTTTAATCAATTCTGTCTGACTCTAAGTCACAATCCTCATTCATGATCATTTACTGAGCACATCCTAGATGCCAAGCAGTATACTGAACGATGTTCATAGAAAGATTAAATGACATGATCTCTGCCTTTCCAGATTTCAAGGACTAATGAGAGATAGAGGCATGTAAAGAAATAATGGCACAGGAGACAACATGAGCTAGAATTCACGTCTCTGTAATGTCCATGGAGACACAGTGTAAAAATTAAGTATCTCTGGGGTAGGGAGAGGAAGATTAGAGCAGAGCTTGGCCTGAAACCCACTTCTCAGAAAAGGGATTTCCCAATAATCCACGGGGTCCGTGTGGAAGAGGGCTGGGGAGAAACACTGGAAACACAGCAGAGCCAGGCAGGCTTAAAGCAAGGAGGAGAGTTGGGTGAGGCAAGAGCACACATTTCAGGAACGGAGACTCGCAGGGAGACCAGAGACAAAGGGCCTTGAACACCTGTTCAGGAGCTCGAACTTCATCCTGTAACCAGTGAGCAAATACCCCTTGCTCAGGCCAACAGGGCGACTGGCTAAAAATATGAATTTTGAGACCCTACGCCAGAGCAGGACTTGTGAAGTCTCCCTCTGGAGTCACGTGTCCCCATAGATGTTGCTTATCTCTGCTAATCTCTGCTGCTAATCTCTACTCAGGCCTGAAAGAAACTTGTGTTACCTTGTTTCTTTTTTCTTCCATATCCCCCAGATCTAATCAACTAAATCTTGTTCATTCTATTGTTTAAGTAGCTGGTAAATCTGTGCCTGCCCCCATTCCCAATTGAGTACTGTTAGTTTTAATGGCAGCGACCTCCTAACTGGTCCGCCTGCCTTCAATATCGTCCCCTCCAAGTTAGTGAGCACAGTAAAGAGGGAGTGATTATTTTGTTCCAAAGAACAAATCTTTTTTTGCCTCACTGTCCCGCTTAAAACTTTTTGGTGGTTCCCTGATTGCCCTCAGGATAAAGTCCAGCCTTTTAGTACAAAGGCCTTGGTTAGGAGACCAAGCTCGTCTCTTGGCATTAAATCTTTTCGGCTCTTTAAGGTCAGGACCGCTGTGCCCACCTCCCCAACACACAGTCTGAACTGCAGTCAGTCCACTGCATTCTGCTTCGTCAGCGTCGCGTAGATGCCATCCTGCCAGGGAAGGTTCCTTGGTCTGACGAGAGAGGGTCCCACGTCCTCTCTAGTGTTTCATTACGTATTTACTTACAGCCACAGGACTGGAAGCTCCTTCCTGGTCTCACAATTCCATCCTCAGCTCCTAGTCCATACGTATTGTTAGCAGCATCTGCGCAATAATTGGAATACCTGGTAGACGAGAGTAAGATTTCAATTGTCCTGACTATGATTCTTATATTATTGTCTCAGTATCGCCGACATCACATACTTACTACTTTGTTGGGTAAGTAGATGTGCTTTTCCGTCACACACAGATCTTTCAGGCTGTCCCAAGCCCTCCCCCACCAACCACCACCCTCATCATCTCTATTTAATACATCTCTATTTAATACAGAGGGTTTTTTTTTTACCTTTTTGCATTATAAAATAAGTCTCACAAAAAATACATTTGCATTTTAAATTTTCTTTGAAAATATTTTCCCCTGCCTTCCCCCATCTCTTTTAAAATATTTAAGCAGTATTTTTAAGACATCAAAGATATAATTTGATTTTTCCCCATATATTTTCTTTTCTTTTTAATTGTGGCGAAAGACACGTAACATGAAATTTATCATCTTAACTATTTTTCAGTGTACAGTTCATGTTATTTATTATGTGTTTTTTATTATGTTCTTGTTTTTTATTATGTTCTTGAAAATCATATATGCGAGGATTTTTATAGCCATGCCACATCTCTCCCTAGACGTTTCCTTGGTTTTAGAAAAGTTAAACACGTCAGACCGTTCTTTGGACAAGAAGTTGCCAGAGGAGGCAACGGACACTGCGTGGATGACTTCAATGCGATAGTGGCACAAAGCCAAAGGGCAAACCTGGGGCTTCCAGAAGACCCTCTTGTGGTCATCGCCATTGCTGTTTAACTGCTCAGCCTCAGAGACCACAGGCTCTGCGGAAGAGCACGGTATGACGGGCTCAGGTGGGGTCAGGTGTGATATGAAGTCAGTGCCCACCTGCCAGGCTGGTGCTCCCACAGGTCAGGGGCCCACAGCCAGCACACTGTGGCAGGAGCCCTAGAAGGAACTTGGGCACTTGACTTTCTTTCTCCCATCCAAAGCAAAAAGGAAATGAAAAAAAAAATAAAAACAAAACACAAAAACCTTAACATCTGATGAAGGTGGGGGATTTGTCACCATTGGTACCAGTTAGTCCCTGTGAGTTTATGAAGGCTCCCGAAAGACCTAATCTTCCACTTCAATTTACTTCACATTGTCTGGCATGGGTCCTGAAGACACCAAGCCACCACATCCCTCTGATCTTGAGGGTTTTCAGGAGTCCTCCATGAGTATTCAGGAGACAAATTCTGAATTCAGGAGACAAAGATTCTGAAAATATCTGTGGAGCTAAAATTATTTGTGGAGTGAATGGGCAAGTGAATGAATGAATGAGTGACTGAGTGAATGGAAATAGCCAGAGAACGACAGGCAAGGAGAAAGTGAGAAGGGTGCAGTCCGCGGATTGTGCGGAAGCCTCCAAATCCACCTTCCCCTGCTTTGCAACATGATCCAGAGCACATACCGCTCTGACCTTTGGCACTGTATTACGACGTGGAGATCCCAAACCGAACAGTCACAGTTGGTCCTCTTGGAGGACCTTTTCCAGCTGAGCTGAATGGCCATAGTGACTCCATCACCTACCGCTCGATTCACCCACAATTCTGTCCCCTTCTCTGCTCCCACCTACACTTTCAACTCTTGCACTTGAGAAAGCTATCCTTAATGTCTGCCGGCCCTATTGACTTCATCTTAATTTGTTTACCAATGAAATACTTTAAAATTGTTAAAGCTGCTGATGCCAAGATGGAGTCACTTACGTCATGACCCAAACCAAAGTGGAGCCAGAAGGTCACGAGGGAAGTGATCTCATACCTGTATGTCTGAGATAAGAACTATTACAAAGACTCTCTGCCAGTCCGTATGCATGCATGCCTGTGACAAAAACTGTTAAAAGAACTTCCTGCTGGCACAAAAAATTCCAGGTAAGTTGCTTCTATGAAGGCATCTCCCTGGCAACAGCCAGAGTTACCAATGAGTAATTGCCATCTCCTGCAATGAGCCTCATGACGGATGAACTTTGTTTCAGAACAGCTTATGTGAACTCCTTTTTGCCTTGGCTGGATGTGGTGGCTCACACCTGTAATCCTCGCACTTTGGGAGGCTGAGGTGGGAGGATTGCTTGAGGCCAATAGATGGAGACCAGCCTGAGCAACATAGTAAGACCCTATCCCCACAAAAAAAATTTTTTAAAAATTAGCCGAGTGTGGTGATGCATGTCTGTAGTCCCAGCTACTTGGGAGGCTAAGGCAGGAGCATTGCTTGAGCCCAGGAGTTTGAGGTTGCAGTGAGCTATGATGTAGCCTGAGCAACAAACAACAAAGCAAGACCTTGCCTCAAAAAAAAAAAGCTTTTCTTTGCCTCAACTTCCCTAGATATGCTGTGATTCATCATAACACAAATATCCTGGGTTATAATTCTTCTGCTCATTCCCAAATAAACTCATTTATTTTCAGAGCCACTCCCTCTTTGTTATTTCAGGTTGACAAAATGAACATTGAGAAGTTTCAAAAATGATTCACCAAAGAATAGTCTAGTAGATGTGTCAAGAGAAAATAAAAGGACTCCCCCTACTTTTCTTTTGGGAGTGTTTGTTTATTTAACAAGCATTGATTAAGTGCCACCAAGTTCAAGGGAGTGTGTTAGGCACTGCAGAGGAAACAAAGAAGAATAAAACCAGGCGCCTGCCTTCCCCGAAGCTCATGGGTTAGTTGGGGAATGAGACATAAAAACAACCCACAGGAAGCTGGCTGGATCATGAGGGGTTTTGTTGCTTCTGGAAAATTCTTCAAGTGATCACAATGTCAACTGACACAGATGTTCCTTTCTCTCCATATGATGAAGATCAGGGATCTAAATTTATCCAAAAAGCTAAAGTGGCACCATTCATCCCTGTTGGAATGATGGGTCTTGCAGCAATTGTTGCATGCAGATTATACAAGTTGAAGAGCCAGGGAAATACTAAAATACCCATTCACCTCATCCACATGCACCTCATCCACAGCCCAAGGCTTTGTTCTGGCAACAATGATTCTTTTATGTGGGCTACTCCATGTACAGGGGATTCTGGGAAAAACCTAAACTTTAGAAGAAGAGATGCTATCTTGCTTGATCTTGTTGGAGGAGCTCACTTTAGTTAGACATATTATCACCGAGGTTACGTGTTTGTTGAAAATAGATCATTTGAGTGGGTTCAGATGATCAAAATAAATAACCAACAATGACAATGCAATGTGATCAATTGCAGAGGGAATGACACGATTACAGGAGACGACCCTGGAGCTAGAATATGGAAATACTGTTACCAAAAGCTCGCCACCTGTCCAGGAGGCCGCATCGGAAGAATGAAGACAAGAGGTTTGTGGAGAAGGAAAGAGAAGTTTATTGCCAGCAAAGGAAGAAAATAGCAGACTATCATCTCAAAATCCAAATTCCTGAATATAAGCAGAAATACAGAGCTTTTAAAGGGAGGTCCCTCAGTTCTTAAGCTATTGTTGTTTAACTATAGCTAATCTCTGCCGTAGACAAAGCCTGTCCCTGACCTCCACCGGCCAGACATCCCCGCCAGCCAGGCGCCAGGCCTAGGATGGAGTCACAATTCAACTGAGCTATCACCCCTAACACAAAGAACAAAAGACATTCCCCTGCCGCCCCCCACCCTCCTGCCTGAGGCAGAGATGCAGACCTCAGTTCCCAAAACAGTCGTGGAAGTTTTAAAGAGACAGAAAACATCTTTTGCATCTTTTTCCAGGCCATTCCCTCTGTTACAACATGAGAAGCAGTTCACCTGGTGGCAAGGAACCATGTTTGCCCTTTAGAAAGCTATCCTTAAGGTCTGCTGGCCCTATTGGTTTCACCCTAATGTGTTTACCAATGAAATGCTTTGAAATTGTGAAAGCTGCCAATGCCAAGATGGAGTCACTTATATCAGACCCAAATGAAAGCAGAGCCGAAGGTCATGAGGGAGGAAATCTCATGCATGTGTATCTGAGATAAGAACTATTACAAAGACTCTCCGAAAGTCCATGTGCATGTATGCCTGTGATAAGAACTGTTACAAGAACTCTCTGCCAACACAAAAAATGCCAGATAAGTTGCTTCTATGAAGGCATCTCCCCAGCAACAATCAGTGTGACCAGTGAGTAATCACCAGTTCCTAAAACTAGTAGCATGTATAAATAGTCATGACATGGTGGGCTGGGAGAACATTTCCTAGTGCTACGTGGACAGTCCGAAGGTGTACTTTGTAGATAGAGAAAAGGGCAAAGAGTAAATGTAAAACTGGGCCAGGTTCTGAAGGCATTAAGTGTCATGCCACATACAAACCACTAACAATGAATTAACAATTGAAAACAGAGAAGCAATATGATCTTATTTGCATTTTCCTAAGAGAATTTTTGTGGCAGTGCAAAGGATTGTTTGGAAAGTGGAGAGAAAAAGACTGCCTGATATATATTTATTAAAATGAAGGCATTTTACAGAGGAACATGAGGCAAAGAGGGGGTGTTATGGGCTGATTGTACCTGGGTCTTTTTCAGTATCAGCTACTGCTTTCCTGACTCACAGGCACAGTTCATGGCTGCTCTAGAACTGCCACCCCAATGGGTCTCAGAGCAGTCAGCTGTTTCCCGGGGCAACCAATAGACCCTTGGAACAAACTCTGGACCGGAGCCGCCCCTCTAGACCTATTGCACAGAATCTCGGACTAGATTGCTGAATCGAATCCAGTTCTTATGGGAGGAAATTTAGGCCCAGAGAAGTGAGGTAACTCGCCCATGGCCAAATAACTAATCGCTGGCTGAGTCAGGACTCACATCTATCCCAGGAGGCTCTGTGTTTGTCACACAACAAAATACAGCCAGTCAGAACCAAAACTCAGAGTCTTTGTTTCCTGGTTCTGTTGTTTTTCTGTGGCTGAGTCACACACAGATGTATTATTAGTATAAAGTCATATGTGAATATTGTTGGGTAAGGTTCTAACATTTTCAGAGCTCTTACAATGGACTAGGCACAGCACTAATCTCTTACCCACAAAAAATAAATGCAGTTACTTCCTCTGGGCATTCTACTAACCTGGTAAGTCCACTCAGGTATTTTTCTGCATAACACCAGAAGAATTTGAAGGAGCTCAGGGAATTCCACCCCAAAATATGACTCCTTGGCATAAAGAATATTTTGAATTAAAGGCCATTCGAGGTCAAAAAAGCACGGGAAGTGGCTTTCCCTCTATCTGCATAAACTGGACAGACCTGACCAAAAGATCAAAGGGGGCAACTGACTTCCCTTTTTCTCCCTGTTATCTCAATATATTGCAGGAAAGAGGATCAAGAATGCAACTAGACCTGGCCCAAATTATTTTAAATACAATACCTGTCCATTGCATTAATTTAATTTGCAAAGAGAATCATTTACAAGTCAATCTGTCTCCCCATCCATTTGTCCTCCCTAGCACCATTTGTCACCTAAATAGAATTACCTATACTCCTCATCTCCCCCTTCCCTCCAAAAAGACAGGTATAAAAATATCTGAACTTCATTGGGATATTGGGTAATCACTATGTGATTCTCTCCACGTGCATGGTATTGGTAAATAAACCTTTTCTCTTATTAATCTGCCTTCATTGTGAGTTGCTCTTTCAGAGAACTTTCAGGGAAAGGGCAAGTTTCCCCTCACCCCTACAAAGTCCAAGAATTTGTAGGTGTGCCTTAGTGTAAGCATAGCAATAATTGTGGTTGGGGAAAAAAGCTCATTAAGTAGCAATAGAGAAAACAGTGGATTGTACGGTTTTCAGAGAGGATGTAACTGACAGAATGGCCTGGGGACAAAAACAGATATGTTCTGTCTCTTTAAAACTTCCCCCACTCTTTTCGGAATGGAGGCCTGCATCCCTCACTGGTGGGGGGCAGGTGGTCAGAGGCCAGGGGAATGTCTTTTGTTCTTTCTGTTACGGGACCCAGCTGAACTGGCAGCTCCATCCCAGGCCCAGGACCTGGCTGGAGGAGGTCTGGGTGGGCCTCCCAGGTGAGTGGAGGTCTCAGGCTTTGTCTTTGGCAGAGATGGGATGATTGGAATCATTAACTGTAGTTGAATGACAATAGCTTAGAACTGAGGCCCTCCCTTTAAAAGTTCTGCATTTCTGCTTATGTTCAGGAATTTGGATTTTGAGATGATAGTCTACCATTTTACTTCTTTGCTGACAAAGTAATAAATTTCTCTTTCCTTCTCCTCAACCACTTGTCCTCATTCTTCTGATGTGGCGTCATGGACAAGTGCCGAGCTTTCGGTAACAAGGCTGACCTGAAGAAAGGAAATTCAATAGAAAATAGGTATACTTTCTCATTTAATACTTTAAACAAAATAGATGTAACATGTCTGGTGCAGAATTAGGTAGGTATCCAATCTGGGGTGTGATATAAGACACCCCTGACCAAAACCACATACCTACCATACTTCCAAAGTTGCCAAAATTTACCACCATAAGAAACAGTATTTGTGAGTGGAAAGTCATCATCTCTAGAAACTCTTACCTCCTCCTTCTTTTCCTATTTGAATGACTTATTAGGTGATACATTAATTAATTCATTAATATTCATTATTGCAATACACAGGAATATGTGAATGCTATGGCAATGCAAAGTTTAGGATAAACTACTGCAAGAGCAAATGTCATTTTACAGAGTTTTTATTGCAGACTTTACCTCTCTTGATCCCCAAATCAGCTTTTTTACAATAGATAACATTTTTTCCCATTTTAGAACGAGAAAATTGAGGCTCAGAAAGGTTAAGGGGATAGCCCCAGGTCACACAACGGGGAAGAGGCAGACTGATTTTAATTCATGTCTTCTGACCATGAATACTGTATTTTTTCCATTATATCTGTTTGGTGTAAATCAGTAGAAATCGCTAAAACAAATGGGACTCACAACTCATTAAAAAAAGGGATAAATGGAAGATCTGAGAAAGTGATATAAACAACATTCAAACTTTAAATTTAAAAAAAAAAAGTAAAAAACCTTTATATCTACCAGCTGCCTAGATATTACGGAGTGCACGTTATGCCTAAGGATGGAGCGCTGCATCTAGGAAGTACAAACCCATGTCAGCACAGGGCTTTCCTCAGAAAGAAAGGCAGGTTTTTAAAAAATGATTTAAAGGAATTCAGCAGATACATGTTTCCCCAAATACCCAAAAAACCCACTCATCCTCTTAAGGCAAGTCTGTTAAAACAAAACGGAAAATTAGGCAAAGATTTCAATCCAAGTCTTTCTTCTATTCTGTTGATTGTAATACTAACTAGATAATCTTTAACTGAAAACAGCCGTTCTTTAAAGTTTAGACTTTCTGTCTGCTCTCATTGGTGAGAAGACATCATTTCAGAGGAAATGCCCTAGTAACATCATTCCTTGGACTTAGTACGCACACGATCACCTGGACATCTTGTTACGATGCTGATTCTGATTCTACGGGACTGGGCTGTGGCCTGAGATTCTGCATTTTTAACAAACCCCACATTCTGATTCACGTATGTTTAGGTTTACATCTATTGGCAGATGTTGGCTTCCCCCAAATATTAATACCAGTAAAACAGTCTGTTCATAAGGCAAAGTTGAGTTTATTGTTGACCTCCACCGGGAGTTGTTACCTAGATTAAGTCTTAGTAGCACATCTCAAAGCCAGAGGGCAAAATTGGTCTTTCAACGCAGGAGGCCTTACTCAGGATTTGGTAAAGATCATGACACAATAATAATTAAAGATCAGTGAACAGCAAGGGCTTTGAGAAGTCCTGGGGAGTAAACAGTTGTTACCAACTTGAAAGTTTAACAGTCTGCTTTTTTTTAATGGGTGTTTTTTGGGGAATTTCTTGAAACAACAGAGCTATTCGCAACGTTTAATCTTCCTGGACAAGACTTTCCTCGAATGGCAAAGACTTTTGTTGAAGATAGTAAGGTCTTGTTGATAGTAAACTATGTGGGTGGAGATGGCTTCGGGTTTTAATACGAATCTGCACATACCTCAATCATGACGGGCTGTGTGCATCCATTGTTAAGTAAGGCTTTCGTGTCAGAGAGCGCCGCCTGCTGGCTCGTGTAGGTTAAAAAAATTAGAACTGCCAAAGTTGCTTTTAATATTATAGAACAGCTCTGCTGCCACCTACTGACTTGTTTTTAAACTTTTCAAATGTTTTACAGCAGAGATCCCCAACCTTTTTGGTACCAGGAACCAGTTTCACGGAAGACAATTTTTGCAGGGATGGGGAATGGGGGGGAGGTGGTGATGCCAGCGATGAGGAAAGGCTGTAAATACAGATGAAGCTTCTCACATGCTCACCGCTCACCGCTCACCTCCTGCTGTGCAGCCTGGTGCCTAACAGGCCTCCGACCAGGGGTTAGGAGCCACAGTTTTACAGAAAGATGATTCACTTTCATTTAATATATGTATGCTAAGCACCAATCATATCAGAGACGCTAGAAAAAATAGAAAAATGACACAATGTTGTACAGGCAAACACAAAGATGGGTGAGACTCCATGAGGTGGTAGAAGGGTAGGTTAAGAATAGGGGACAGGGGACAGCCCAAAGGACAGAGTTGTCTACTTACTAGGGGGTGACCAGCATGGGGGGCAGTTAGGGAAGCTTTTTTGAGGCAAGGAACCCCAAGGCGTCTCTTGAATACGAATTGCCAAGCAGACATGAGAAGGAGGGTTAGGAATTCCAGGCAGAAGGAGCGGCAGGGTGAAGACATTGCGACTGCAGAGTGACTTAGTGTGGCTGAACCACGAGGTGTACAGGGAGGGCCCAAGACAGACAAGGGGCCAGGTCATGGAAGGCTTCACATGCCAGGCTATGGAGGTTATCCTGTAGACAATGACTGGGGAACCACTGACGGGTGTTAGGCAGGGAAAATGCAGGATTAGATCTTTGTTTACAAATACTTCTCAGGCAGCGGTATGGAGAATAGATTGGAAGAAAACAAAATCGTAATTCGGTGCGTCCATTTGGAGTCTTTTTGGTTGCAAGTCACATACATCTATTCTACTCATTTAAATATAAAGGAGGAATTTACTAGCAAGATATCAGAAGTTGACCTGATTATCAAGAGGCTGGAAGACCAGGCAATGGGCAGGAGCAAAGGTGGTTTGGGGGAGGCACAGAAGCTGTCTCGTGGTTGGACTGTTCCACCAAGAGGATTCTGCTGTGGTGGGACATTGGTGCCACTGCTGCCCTGAAGTAGTCCTGATCACGCAGTTGGGACACCAGTCTGTCAGCACTAGGCCATCTGCCCATGCCTTGGTAGCCAAGCAGCAGAGTGAGGGATAACTGGCTCCTGTGACTTCATAAATAGAGCATTAGTTAGGATATCTGCTTGGCTGCAGTAATAAAGACCAAAATTAACAATGGTTTAAGCAGACTGCGGTTTATTTCTCCCTCATATGAAGGCCCAGGTTGGTCCGGCAGCTTTCCTCTGCAAAACCATTGCTGGCCCAACCTTACTCTGTATTATCATTCTGCAATACTCCACACATAGTTTTCATCGCACACTCCAAAGCAGCCGTTCCAATTCCCACCATCACCTTTGCATTCCAGCTAGCAGGAAGAAGGAAGAAAAATGAGATGCCATGCTCCTTTCTTTTAAGAACACAACCTGAAAGCTGCATATCTCTCTTTCACTTATTAATACATGCCATTGTCCAGAACTTGACAACACAACCACACCTAGCTGCAGGAAAAGCTAACCAAACAAATGTACTCAGGATTCTGTGTGGCCATGTGGTCAATTAAAATCCCGTTACTATGGAAGAAGGTAAATGAATATTGGGAAACAACTAGAGGACCCCCAAAATAGGGAATGAGGGGCTAGATTCTGGAAAGTCCAAAAAATACAGGTCAAATGTCCAGTACAGATAGGAAGACCTGGGGGAAGAGAGTTTTAATCATCTATGATCGTAAGGATCAGAAACAAGGCCATGAACAGGAGGATGGGAGCAAGTGTTTTGAAATTATATGACGGATTTCAAGTCTTCGGGATTTGCAGACTGACGGTACACAGGAAATGAGAGAAGGGGAGAGGAAAAGGAGGAATCTCAGTTTTCTGACTTTGGTGATGAGGTTGATCTTTGTGCCATTCTCACATAAGAACTATAATGGGAAATGCATATGTTACATTAAGGTCTGTGTGACATTCCAGAGGAGATGTCCCGTGGTCGGTGAAGTACACGGTTCTTGACACACAAACTGATGGATTTGATAGTTGTCAGCGTACCGGTGGTAGTTGAAACAGTGGAAGAGAATTGCATCACCAGGGCAGAATGTGATGCCTGAGACTAAAAGAGGACTGAGCATAGAGGCTTAAATTAACCCGAGAGCACGGAACCAAAGTTGTTAACCAACCCCAGCCTCAAGGAAAGCTATCAAATCACGGTGCCAGTGATAACAGCTGCGTGAGCCACCTCCCGGGACATCCCTGCCTCCTAACTCGTCTTTGCAAGCTAAAACATTTAATAAGCACTCACTGGACAGAAATTCAAAAATTTTCTGTAAATGCCGACCAGAGTGAGTTCGTCAGCAGAGTAGATTATCGCTGACATAACGCAATCCTTGGGCTCAATGGGGAGCTTGCTTCAAGCCATTCTTCCCCCAGTGACAAACCATTGTTAACTAGAAATGTCTTTGTGTTAAACATTTCTTTCATTGGAGGCCCATTCCATCAGAGGAATATGCCATTAAACTCCCAGTATCTCAGGTAGTGCATTTTCCAAATCATTTTCCTATCTGAAAGGAGAAGAGGGAGCCCCGAAGAAGAGTTGAAGACTACAGAAGGAGGCCCTCCTGGAAGAATTCACTGTCTTACAATCTGCAGTGTGTTGCAGCTACTCCTGCCTAGTACTCTCTGTATGACCTGAAAAACACATACATAGTGGTCGTTATAGCAAACTGGAACAACTGTGCTTCAGAAATGTTTAGTCAACAATCGGTGGATCCTCATAAGTTTCACCATCATGAAGTTTGTTCAACAGATCAGACTCCTTCTACATGAACAAAATAAACTCTTTTCATTTTGTAATCCCAAATATCCAGCCTGAGGTTGTTTCTCATTTTTTCTCCTTCCTTTCCTTTTTTCAGCATGTAAAGTTACAGTTGTGGCCTCAGTGAAACACTGTGGACAGATATGAGTAATTTTTAGCCATGTGAAGAATAATAAGCATGTCGCTTGATTGTCCCAGTAAAGTTCTGGGAGAACACACAGAAATTCTGCGCTCTCCACTTTATTCAATACTTTTTTAAAAAGTCGACTTTATGGAGTTACAATTTACATACAGTAACATTTATCTTTTAAAAGTGTACAGCTTGATGAGCTTTGACAATTGTTTATGGTTGTTTAACCACCATCACAATAAAAATGTAGAAAAATTTCAACACCCTAAAGAGTTCCGTTATCTTCAAAGTCAGTCCCCACCCTGATTCCCAACTCCTGGCTTCCATGATCTGATTTATTTTTATAGTTTTGCCTTCTTCAGAACATCACATGAATGGCATCCCATAGTATGTAGTCTTTTATGTCTCACTTCTTTCACTTAATGAAACACTCTTGAGATTTAACCATGTTGCAGAAACCTACAGTTTGTTTGTTTTTACCGTTGAGTAGTACACCACTGCATGGATATACCACAGTTTGTCTATCCTTCCATCAGCTGATAGACATTTGGGTTGTTCCCAGTTTGTGGCTCTTAAAAATGAGTCAGCTATAAACATTTTCACACAGGCCTTGGTGTAGAGATATATGTTTTCATTTCCCTTGGGAATAGGATTAAGGAGTCATACAGATAGTTTATGTTTGTTTAACTTTAAAAGTAATGACAAGACTGTTTTTCAAAGTGGTGCTACCATTCTATATTCTCACTAGAAATTCATGGGAGCTCCAGCTCCTCCACCTTCTCACCAGCAATTTTTATTGTCTATCTTTTAATTTTAGCTGTTAAAGTGAGTATCTCATTGTGGATTTAATTTTCATTTCTTTGGTGACTAATAATGTTAAATATTTTTTCATGTACTTATTCCCACCTCTATTAGCTGTCTGTTCAAACATTTTCCCCTGTTTTTTTTCCCTGGACTGTCTCAGTATTTCTTTTCCTTTCTTTCTTTTTTTTAAGAGACAAGGTCTCTCTCTGTCACCCAGTCCGGAGTGCAGTGGCATGATCATGGCTCACTGCAACCTCAAAGTCCTCAGCACAAGCAGTCCTCCTGCCTCAGCCTCCCTAGTAGCTAGGACTACAGGTGCACACCATCATGCCTGGCTAACTTTTAAATTTTCTGCAGAGACAGGGGTCTCACTATGTTGCCAAGCTGGTCTCAAACTGCTGGCCTCAAGCAATCCTCCTGCCTCAGTCTCCTAAAGTGCTGGGATTACAGGCATGAGCTACCACGTGCAGCCCAGAACTTTTCTTTAGATGAGAGTTCAGCTTTGTTACTGCAATCATCTAAAATATCATGACAGACAACCTAAGTCTTTTGACGAGTTTGAGCGCAATGGGATAAGTCTATCCCAGCTCTCAGAGAGACCAATTCACTGTCTGTGTTTGCCCTGTCTGGGCCCCTGGCTGATTGGATGGTGACCACCAACACTGAGGGCAGATCTTTCTCTCTAGTTCACTCAGACTCACACATTAATCTCCTCTGGAAACACCCTCAAGATACACTCAAAATAACATTTTACCTGCTTTCTAGGCATTCATTAATCCAGTCAAGTTGACACCTAAAATTAAGTCCACTCTTGTCAATTTGGCACCCAAATGTCTCTCCTTAAACCATACTTAATTTCCAAATAAAGACAATATCAAGGTAATAGTTCCCACCTAACATGATACAACTATCCTGTGTACAACCAAAAACACACATTGATCCCTTCCTCAGAACTCAGCTTTCGGGATTTCAGCATTCGGGATGATGGTGTTCAGGATTGTCTTTCAAGATTATGATTGCCATCAGTTGTTATTATACCTAGAAAATTAATAATTACTTAGCATCATTAAGTATTCTGTGTTTGTATTTCTCTAATTCTCTTAAAATACTTCGCCATTTGTTTGTTTGAATTGTGTTACAAATAAGATCCAAACCTTGCGATGAATTGATATGTCTTCTATGCTTCATTTTATTTAGAGATTCCCCCTTCATCTCCTTTTTTCTTGCTTTTTGGATTTTAATTAAAGAAACTGGGTTTTTGTTCTACAAAATTCCCCACAGCCTAGATTTTGCTGAGCTACATCCCTGCAGTGCCATTTGATGGATTCTTCTGTTTGGTCTATTTCCTATAAATGGGTAGTTATAGCCTGAGGATTAATCAAATTCAGAATCAGTTTTTTTGTTTGTTTTGCACGACTATATCATAGACGGCAGTGGGTTCTTTGGGAAGCACTTCCTGTCTGTCTTTCCCTCTGCTTAGATGTGAGCAGTCCTCAGGAACCATTGGCTAGACCCACAGGTGTACGTTCTCAGGCCAGACCCATCACAGGTTAACAAGCAACTAACACAGAAGTGTGTGTTGGAGATATAGAAATGCATAACATAAGGTTTGACCCAGAAGTGGTCTGCAGCCCACGGGGAGGTAAACTACAGTGGGAGACACGTAGAAACTATGACAGTGCCACATACGTGTTGAAATTGAAAAATCCAAATGTAATACGAAATCACAAAGGAAGGTGATGACCAGCATTCTTCAGCCCCTGGCCACATACAAGCATGAGAAAGCCCCCAATATGATTTCATATTCACAGTGTTTTTCTATAAATCAATAGAATAATGATGCACCACATGTTTTCACCTCAGTTGCACAAATATAGTTTAAATACAACATGGTTTACCAGCAGGACATGAACAAAAGATATGAACGTGTTAGTGGACAGCAAACTTGATATTGTCACTAGTCAATGTCCTCTTACCTGCTCTGCACCTCTCCCACCCCAGTGGTTAACGCCGTCCTAGACTGCATTAGCGTGATGACCATAACCAGACGCTGAAAGTCAATGACTCTGCCCTATTCCACACTGGGCAAGCCATCCCATGAGAACTGCAAGAGGGAAATACACAAAGAAAAATACAATCTGAGGACAAAAGCAGGAATGAAGGTGGGACCTGAAACCATGAAAGTATGTTAATCAGGAATAACTGGAAAGACTAGGGATACCGACCCCACAGAAGCCTTGGTGGCAGTAACTTGGCATCTCCCAGCATGCAAAGGGCTGCGGCATGGAGCTGAGGCCTGCCCCGAGTAGTCAGGCAAAGGGTGGAGGTTACAGGACACAAGAACAGTCTGAGCTGGCCACAATGTGAAAGGTCGATTTGGGAGTAATAATTTCCTGTTAACTGGCAGGTCAGAGAAGGGATTTGAGCATCCAGTTCAGAGTTCGACCCATCTCTTCTAACCCTTCAGTTTGAAGACTGTGAGTCTGAAGCAGCGGAAGCTTCGATCTTCCTTTCGTTTGCCCCTGAATGATTTCCTACTGAAGTTCCCACAACAGAGTCGCAGACGAGCTCTGGTCTCCTCACGTCCCCAGCTGCTCTCTTTGCAGAGGACGCCACCGTCTTCTTTTTTGGCAACGTGGGGCCTTCCCGTGCCTAATCCCTGGACACCCCTCCCTGCCGCCCAAACCGTCCCTGTGTGTTCGCCCTTATTTTCTTTCCCTTCTGTCTGCTCAAGAATAAACTTTTTCGGCTGCTTTTGACCTTTCTAATCTTCAGCCCACTGCAATCTGTCTTTTACGTCTACCCACGCTACTAAAAATTCTCAGGAAAGTTCACTATCGACTTTCATAATTAACTGTAAGGAGTTCCACAAAAGTCGTCCCACTGTAGCTAGCACAGGTAGCACGTAGAGAGGAAATTATGGGAAATGAGACAGGAGAAATAAGAGAGAGAGAGTCAGAGGATGGATCTATGGGATTTTTTTCCCCCTCAGTCTTTAATTTTTTCAAATCTTTAAAAATTGTGGTAAAATACACAGAGCAGAAAATTTACCATCTTAGCCATTTTTAAGTGTGCAGTTCAGTGGAACCTTGAAGACATTATGCTAAGTGGATCTATGTTTTTTTAAAGTGAGGTCCGCAGACCACTTGCATGAGAAACACACCTGGGGCTTGATAAAAAATGTGCGTCTTCAGGTCCGAGTCCAGACCACGTGTCTGAAATTTGGGGGGTGGAGCTCACAAATTTATGTTTTTGTTGATGATTGCACAGAAAGTTTGAAAAACACTGGGCTACATCATGTAGCAGGTTTGGTCAACGGAAGCCCATTCAAGCTGGCTTCAGGCCCTTTTGCCATTTTTCCATAGGGTTTGTTTGTTTGTTTTGTACATTCTTGCTTTGAAGCACAACAAGATGTTCCAGGCTCATCTTGTGTTTTCTCTACCCAGGCCTGGATTTGGCAATAATTCTTCAAACAGTCCTGGTGTCTTTTAGTAGAAAATGGTGTTTAGAAGTGCCAATCTGGGCATTAGATGGGCTCCTTGCTATTGGGCTCTCATTGCTCCCAGACTCTCTCAGTGGAGAGAGCTAAGGCGCACACACACACACACACACACACACACACACACATCACATTTCTACCTATACCTATATCTGTCTACCTACCTACATACTAAAAACCATGAATTTACTAATTCCTCCAATCCCGATCTAATACCACAGATCACAGGGATCACTCCAGTTTCTTCTCTCTCTGTACTTGTAATTTCCTTCTCAGACTGTGAAAAGCCTGGCTTCCAGCACCCTTAACAACATTTACCTGTTTGATCAGTCCCAGTGTTTGAACCTTCTCTTCCATCTTCACCGCCACCCCCTCCTGCTCCAGCCCTATTCCCATTCCCAGCTTCCTCCCACAGCATGTCTTCCTAGCTTGCCTGGCCTTGACGAGCCACATCAGGACACGCCCTGCCCCACATGGACACTGTCTTCACTCAGTGCCAGCTCTACACCCACCTTGGGCTAGGGAAGCTCCTCGCCCTCCTGCAGATGATTTAGGATTGAATTGTTCAGGAAGAGATGAGAAAGGAGGATGCAGGAGGAAGGAAAAGAGAGGAAAGTGTCAAAGAAACAGGAAGAAGACGTAATACACTTATGGTACAGAAGCAAAATAGATGAGGGTGGGTTCGAGACACCAGTTAGGAATCTTACATTCCAAGTTAAGGATGGCGATAGTTTTATAGGATTGTGGTAGCAAGATAGAGAGAAGTGAATCTGTTTGAGAAACGTTTAGGAGGTAAAATGGACAGAACCTGATGACAGATTAAATATTAATATAAAGGGTAAGGGAAAGGGAGAAGGTAGTGTTGAGGGTGACTAAGGTTTCCAGCTTCATAACTTTATGGATAAGGCACCACTGACGAGCAGAAGAACCCTGGAAAAGAACCACATTCTACATATCCACACATCTCATAAATCTGTTATGTAGCATCAACATATCCCCTTTGTATTATAGTTGTTTATATGCATGTAAGTTTCTGAAATCAAGGTTTTGCAGAGGTTGGCAAACTATGAACCATAGGTCATGATGCGGCCTGTTTTTTGTATGGTGCACAAGCTAAGAATGGTCTTTACATCAAAGAGCTGTTAAAAGGAAAACAGACACAAAGATATGTGACATAGACCATAAGTGGCCTGCAAAGTCTAAAATATTTGCTCCCTGGCCTTGCACTGAAAAAGTCTGTAGATCCCTGCTCTGTATACTTCATTTTGTTTTATTAGATTATGAATACATGTCTATAAAACTGAACTTGATACTTGCAAACAAGATCCTCCAAGGAATTTTAAATTGTAAAGTAAAAATGATACATAAAGAAGCATAAATTTCATATGAGTTATATATAGAAAATTGCATTTTTGAAGTTCAGAAAAATGGAAAACTTTGTGCTTAGTCAACAAAAATTCATGGAGAGAAGATTTTGTAAAAACTTGAAAGTTCACCTTGTATGGTCTAACTGAAGGAATTTAAGCAGTCTCGAATTTTTGTGGTGAAATGAACATATCATTAATCTTTCAAAATTATATATTGTGTATGATATAGTCTCCTAAACACCAAGTTTTGTTGCTCATAATTTCTCACTTTCACCTTTACTTTCCTTCCTGATAGCTACAGAAAAATACTCTTTATGTTGAACATTATTATTTAAGTAGACAATAGCTCAACGATTTGGTAAATATGAAGCCATAATCTGTTGTCTTGTTTACAATTGCACAGGGACAGAGCCCAGTAATTTCTCCACATAAAAACAATTGCTTCACCTCTACAGACCCCCACTGCAGTCTACATTGTGCCATGTTCTATAACCTTTACCTAGAATTAAGGTCTGGATATTTGTGCAGTTGTTTGCCTTTGGTAATTAATTTTATTTTCTCTAGTTTTCTTAAGAGACAGGGTTACAGGAATTGTCATGTAAATGAATATGTAAGTTGGTAACTTAAGCTTATAGCCAAGAATACTATATTTTTAATAGGATAGCAGCTGGATTGATCTGTTTGCATACAGATGGTTATAAACAGAACATATTAGTCATGGGAAAGGGAGAAAGAAAGGAAGAAAGGCAAAGACCCTACCCTGTCCTATCCATCCGGTGAATTCATCTTTAAACATTGAGTTTAATGGAGACTTCCCTTATGAAACTCTTTTTAAAATTTTGTTTTTTGTAGAGACAGGGCCTCACTATGTTACCCAGGCTGGTCTCCAACTCCTGGCCTCAAGTGATGCTCCTGCCTCAGTCTCCCAAAGTGCTGGATTACAGGTGTGAGCCACCATGACCAGCCCTGTGAAGCATTTCCTTATCCCTCCTCCACCAGTTGTTGAAGTTAGAGTCAGCCACTTTTTTTATACTCCATTATACCCTGTTCTCACCTATCCTCACCTGTCCTCACTTGTCTTCACCTGTCTTTCTGGTCTCCTTACCTATTACAGTGCCTAACACAGAGAAGGTATGTTTGTCAGACGAGTAAATCCACAAACGGTTTGGAGTTCTTGGGAGATGACAACACCTGATGGGAGAAGCCAGGAAGACGCTTCTAGAATTAGAAAGAATGAAGAAAAATAAGAGGACTCTGGGTTTCGGATGTCCCAGGATTCACTCCTCCTCTGTAGTTTCTACTTTCTGAAAGACCATGTGGGATGGCAGCAGAGATGGCTGAGTTATCCCCAATACCCATTCTCCCCTTCTTCCAGGGTGATGGAGTCTTTAACTTTTGCCTAAATATATGACAGCCCAGAAGGGAGACTTCAATCCCCAGCCTCTGTGGCAGCTGGGTGTGGCCAACGGGGCGTACGCGTGAGCTCACGGGGTGGTTTCCAGGCCTCTCCTTCCTTTTCCCTCATTCTCCAGCCTGGGTGACGAGGTCGAGGGCTACATCCTATGTACAGTGGGGCCGGGAGGCCAAAGGAGCCTGGGATGCCAAGGACTTCACGGTGCAGAACTGCCGCTCACGCCTCAGGCTGCAAACTCTGGACTACTGCCTGAGAAGGAAATTAACTTCTATTTTTAAAAGCCATTGTTACTTTAGGTTTCCTATATTCGTCTCAGTCAGACCTGTTCCTACACAACGCAGGGCTCACGTTGCCAGCCTGGGGAAGCTAGTCACCTGCAAGCCACAGGGATTACAATAAACTGCTCTGAAACAAGGCAAAGGTGCAGGGCTTTCTACCCCAGCTCAGAGCTGGGTTTCAGGACTCCGTCTGGGGAAAGCTGGGTCTGCACAGCAGATGACGAGGGAAATTTCTCAGTTTTCTAAAAAAGAAATGGGAGTGGGAGAAAGAGAGTTAGGACGAAACGGAGAGAGAGGCTGAGAGAGAATTAATGATTCTGTCAAGCCTTTCCCAACTCAGTCCTCTTTCCCCGGAAATGGGAATAGAACGTAAAGAAGGGAAGGTTAAGATTTCTACCCTAACTGGGGAAAACTACAAACATTAGAGCTCAAAGGGACAATAAAGAATACTGAGGCCAATCCCACAATTTTGCATATGAAGAAAGTGAGTTCCAGGGAGAAGAAAATACTTTATTCAAATCACACAGCATAAGGATCAAAGCCAGCACTGAACCCTAACACGGGATTTCCCATCCTATGCAGTGTTCTCTTCGATTATTCATGGATTGCTAAAGATGGAAGAATGCTTAGAAATAATCTAGTCAACCTCCTCATTTTAAAGCAAGAAAAGATATTTTCAGAGGGGTCAAATAATATGCCCAAAATCACATAGTTGGCTTTTTATTACCAACCCAAACTTCTCTTTCCTGGTCTTTGCATATACGTACAACAGTGTGTTGGATAATTTCAAAAATTAATCCAGAGTAAATGTGCTTATTTGGTGGAGCAGAGAAGAAATATAGCAAATGTAAAAACATGTCACCCCTAAGACTCAATTTATATTGGTCCATGAACAGTTAACAGTTTTCAACATCTAACACTTTTCTTCCTGTACTAACTGGCAGTCAAAATTGTTTTGCAAAACTGCTTCCAACTCCCCAAGAGGGATACCATGTGTGAGTGTGCTTTGAATTTGTAAATGTTTTATCTTTGAACTCCTTAAATAGTAACGTTATCAATCTTCATCTTTAAAGTGCTTTGTTAAATTCACTATGATGTGCTTATACCTGTGTGTGTGTGTGTGTGTGTGTGTGTGTGTGTGTGTGTGTGTGTGATTACACAGAACTTTTGTCAGCAGGTCACATGACTCCTGACACTGTACCCTTCAAGTTAACGTGCATTTCCCTATGGAAATAACATTGGCTTTCGCCCTTGCTGGAAACAGGGCAGAAGGAATAAGAGCAAAGAGGAAATAAACTTGGATAAGAAGAAGCCATCATAACCGTGTGAATAAAATTCACACTCGAGTTTCTGTGACTTGTAAGAGCACAGGGAGGAGACAGGGATTTTCCAGAAGGACGTTCAGCTCACCAGGGAGGTAGAAGGAGGGCCACATAGGGAGAGGGCTGGGGTTGGGGTCAGCACCAGGATGCAGGAAGAGCAATCTGGGAACTGCTGAGGGCAAGGCCACACTTTGAACCAGGGTCTGTGCCCTGCACTGGGAAGAAACCTCCAAGTACTTTCACCCTGCAGCTCTGTCCAAGCGGGCACCACATGATGTCCTTGAAAATGTTCCTGTTCGCCCAGTTCATTCTTATGGAGGCCAAACACATTAGCTATGCAGATCACAGACAAAAGGGAATGTTATAGCTCTGGACACAGTCACGGACTCATTGTACTTTACACAGGAAGCTCCACGCTGAATGCTCAAATGTCATCCTCTAAAGGTCATCTCTAAGTACACAGAAGCCGACTAGGAACACAGACAGCTCAGCTGAGCACTCGACACATCAAACAAGAAAGCCAAGCAGTTGTTCTCCCTCTACCCCAGCGGGATCAGGTACAGGCAGAGCAAGCCCGGACTTCGCCCTCAGACAGTCTGCCCTACGGGGAGGAAAGCCCCTGCCTGACTTTCTTGCTGCAACCAGAGGCTGGGGCTGAGGAGAGAAAGGAGGTCCAAGGAACCAGTCCTGCTGCAGCCAAACTAGACTAGCCTGGGCCCTGATACCCTGGACCTTACATGTGCCTTTTTCTCTTTAATTCCTCGCATACCGCTGTGCTCCCAAGATAGTCCTTTTGCAAGGAGCATCCTTGTCTATCCAACCCACCCCCACAACATAAATCGGTGTCAAAGGGTTTGAATGGCTTTAGAGATTATGGGCTCAGCGTTTCTCAACTATTCATCAAAGTGCACCTCAAACACCACCTTCTCCATAAAGATGCTGTGGTTCTTCTGTCTCTCAACTCATTGGTATCCCGTAAGGTAAGGACCACATTCTGTCTTGTGTTAGGGGTTATTTGTATATCTATTTTCTGCATCCCCTAGGGGGCCAGGTTAAAACCTACAAATCTTAAAATATTTTGGTGTGCTCAAAATTAAACAATATCATTCACAGTTTCCACAATGAAAGCTTTTATGCTTTTGGAGGAAAATATGTTGTTTTTCTCACACACACACACACACACACACACACACCCAACACCTTCTTTCTCTGCTTTTCTAGTTTCTCACGTATGTGCTTAGTGTGTCTAGTGGGTCTTCCAACAGCCCTGATCCCCCCCAGTGGTAGACCGTGGGCATCTTCAGTTCAAAAGCAGCCTTCCTCCTCTCTAAGATTAAACACGGAGCCCAGAACACAGTAAGAACATGATAAATGTTTGACGAAATGAACAGAGCCAGCAGTGACTCCCGAGAGACCCTCAATGACGAGCAAGAATTAAGTTGAAACGGTGCCACCCAAGGCTTCCCGGGGCCCCCGGAGACCACACAGCTCCCTTACCCAGGAAATAGCGCGGCAGTACACAGTGCACGGCTTCCTGCCCCTCCTGTTCCTGCCACTCAGTGCCCTTGGCAGGAGCCACCTGCCTGAGCCTTCTCTTAGGAAAGTGCTCTTGAGACGACCGCGTTAACCTCGCACAAACTAATACTTCTTTGGATTTTTCTGGGGGCTGCTGCTGAAATCCATTCAGCAAATGCCTTCAGATGCGGTTTCTCAAATGGCTTAAAAGGTTCTCTACTTTCGCTCCCTGTAGCATCACTCTCCACTCCCTTGATCGGAGACCGGAAGGTGCACGCCTCATTTCCTATGTTCACGACAGTAGAAAGCTGCGGAGAACTCCTCCTGCTGCGGGCTGTGGGCTGGGTAGGGAGGACGCACTGCAGGAGCAGGAAAGTTCCCCTCGGCCCCAGCTCCCCCCCGCTGTGCACACAGCACCTTTACAGCCTCCTGGTCGTTCCCATCTGATTTCGGCCTAGGTGCCCTCAGGAGATGAAATACCCTAAGGGAATTCAGCTGGACAGGTCTTTGAAGGTCACTGACTGACTCCGGGTCACGGTGGAACGCATGCTGATTACAATTCATACTGCTTCTGTGACTTCAGAACTCAGGGGTATGGCTGGCTGGTGGAGGAGTTTGCGATTATATTTAATGCTGATCTCTGAACATATTATTTAGGAATATTGACTTACTTCACTGCTCAGAGCTTCCCATCGCAGGTGCTATAATGTCTTCTCGAAAGCCGTATCTGACCCACGCCTTACTGACATCATGCACTCCTGAAGCATTCACCCCTGAACCTCAGTAGGGCTTCCATTCTCCTTTAAGCATTCATTGAAAAGTCTTTTATTCCTTTATAATTGTGTTACATCATTGGCAAATGATTCTCGAAACATTTTTTTTAAGTGCTCTCTTCCGTGTGAGAACCAGAGAAGTGATGACCAGGGCTATGAAGTTTTCGGTGACCACGGGAGGCCTGATATGCAAGGTGAATAGTCACCACTATGCACAGTCACAGGTGTGTGTACTGGGCTGCAGAGTCCCCCAAAATTCATGTCCACTTGGAATGTGTAAATGCAACTTTATGTGGAAATAGGGTCTTTGCACATATAACCAAGTTAACATGAGGTCATCGTTGATTAGAAATGCTCCTCGTTGGAATTCAGCCCCTATGCCACGAGGAAGCCCGAGCAGCCACATGAAGAGTCCATGGGGAGGAAGACTGAGACCCCAGCTGACAGCATCAGCTGAACTCCGAGCAAGCGAGTAGCACCAACATCCAACCATAAGAGTGAGGCCATTTACGTCTTCCAATCACCCCAGTGCCCCAGCTGACACCAGGTGAAGCAGAACTGCCCAGTCAACCCACAGAATTGTGTGAAATAATGAAGTTGTTGTTTTAAGACACTAAGTTTTGGGGTGTTTTGTTACGCAGCAATAGATAACTAAAGCACCAAACCTTTAGTTCATTCTTTGCCAGAACACTCTCTCCACTCTTCCTAGGCAAAGAAAAAAGGAGAAAAACATCTCTTTCAAGGCCAGGTCTTGATAAGTGAGAGAGTTTCACTTAAACCTGTAGACAATGAGGAGTCGTTGGAGAGTTTAAAGCAGAGAAATAACATAGTCGTGCTCTCATTTGGAAAGGTCATCGGGGCTGTATATGCAGGACAGATCACCAGGAGCAAAACCGGAAGCAGTAGCACCTGCTAAAAGCCCGAATTAAAATAATGAAAGTAAAGTTGGAAAGGAGGAAATGGATTTGAGCAATATTTAAAAGGGAAAATAATAATGTATGCATAGGAAATGGAGAAAGAGAAGAGTGAAAATAATTTCCTGTTTAACCTTCCCTTCCTTCAGAGTTGGAAGCCTCAAATGGAGTGCCTGGTAGCTAGGGTTGGGGGAACAAGGCTGGCCCAGCTGGGAGATGGGTTACATGCAGAAGGATTTTGCAGATAAATCAATATATTGAGGATAGTGGGAATGCAGTTTCTCAGTGTTAGAGAAAGAAGTTGCAAATATGAAAAAGAGAAACTGTGGTAGTGGATTGGAATTGGAGGTATCAGTATGAAGTCATGATTTTTTAAGAAAGGTACATGATAGACAGCTGACAGATACAGACAGATGATAGACAAAGGAATAGAAGAGTATGAGTGTGTTGTATTTCCTACTCTGCTCACTGGAGGGCCTGGAATCAGTGAAACCTCAGTTGCAACGAGCGCCCCAGCATCCAGATCTCAGTCTCTAAATACCATTTTCCACTAAAGGGAACCAGGGCTCCTTAGAGGAATGTCTGATTCCAGGGCTGGAGAAGAAAAGGATGAGCCTGGAACTTTGTTGTGCCAAGAAGTAAGGAAGCACTCAGAGCATTATGAGGACATGTCCGGAGGACACAGGAGCCAGCTTAATGGGGCTCCCAATCACCAGATCTGAGATGATCTGAGCATAAAATAAATAATGATTGTAACTGATTATAATCCATTGAAAAAAATCAAAATTCATGAATCCATATGTATATAAATACATGAATAATTAAATATGAGAGAGAAGAGAAGAGTCCAACTTATAGTAGAATGGCAACTACTAAATGTAGAAGAAATGATGAAATTAGAAAATTATTATTTGGCAACCATCATAGATGTAACTAATTTAAATAAAATCATCATTGGGTGGGAAAACTAGCAGGCGAAAATTTGATGAGACTATAGACATAGTCTCAAAGTACTTCCCCCAAATATTGATGAATTGCTTATTAATTTATAAGTACAAACTACTTACTAGTTAACTCTGTAATGGAGAAACCTAGCTAACACCATCTTAATCAAGTGATAAAATATATCTGTAACAGGATAAATGCACATTAAGTTACTCCTGATAAACTAAGAAAATTCAACATTACTTCCATGAAATTCCTGCCAAATGAAATTCCTTCCATCCATTCGAAGTATGAACTATATTTTAAAAAATGTGTTATCCAAATCTGATCATGAGGAAATATCAGACAAACCCAAACTGAGGGACATTCTGCATAGTAATTAGCCTGTTCTCTTCTTAAAAATGTTGAGGTTGTGAAAACTAAGGAAAGAATGAGAAAATATTTCAGATTAAGGGAGGCTAAAAGAAGACATACTGCCTAAATACAACATATGGTCCTGGGTTGGATTCTGGAAATATAAAGAACATTATTGGGACAATTAGTGAAATCCAAATGGGGTCTGTGGATTAGATGGCTATGTTACATCACTGTAATCTCAGTAGTTGCAGTCTGCTTATATAAATGCCCTTGAAGTAGCAAAGACTAATGGGGCACCATATTTGCAACTACTCTCACCTGGTTCAGAAAAAATAAACAATAAGATATAAAAATATATAGATACGATGAGAAGAAATGTAAAGTGTTAGCAATTAGGGAATCTGGATGAAGGATGCATGGAAGTTCTTGTACCATTCTTACAACTTTTCTATAAGTTTGAAATTATTTCAAAATAAAATTGAAAAATGTATTGATATTCCCCAATCCAAACCAGAGAAAGAAAACTTGTCTGCGGAACTTAGGCTACAGCTCACCACAGGGCCAAAGACCTGTTTTCTTAAAAAGGGATATTGAGGATAGCGAATTCTCTGAGCTACATGAGGTGGGGGTTTTAAATGTTTTTCTTTTTGCCCACAAACCAGAGTAGGACGGGGACTGGCTTCAGCTGATCCTCTTCAAAGCAGCTGGTTCTGACGGCGTGGTTAGGAAACTCTCCCTTCACTCAAGAAAGCAAGGAAAGGAGGCGTGAATGTGGAAGAGGACACTGAAATTGTCCCCTAAGGCTTCATAAAGTTGACATTTTTCGCCATTACTTCTGCAGTTGAAGAAACAAGTT
>CAUYSK010030389.1:0-32439 GCA_963575035.1 Avahi laniger
GACAGAGTCTGGCTCTGTTGCCCGGGCTAGAGTACCGTGGCGTCAACCTAACTCACAGCAACCTCAAACTCCTGGGCTCAAGCAATCCTCCTGCCTCAACCTCCCGAATAGCTGGGACTACAGGCATGCGCCACCATGCCCGGCTAATTTTTTCTCTTTATATATATATATTTAGTTGTCCAGATCATTTCTTTCTATTTTTTAGCAGAGACGGGGTTCTCGCTCTTGGTCAAACTGGTCTCGAACTCCTGACCTTGAGTGATCCACCCGCCTCAGCCTCCCAGAGTGCTAGGATTACAGGCGTGAGCCACCGCGCCTGGCCAGAAAGATTTTTTTAAGTAGTACCTCTTTTCATTGTATCCAATGCCAACTTCAGCTACACGTATTTCAGTAATCCATGCTTCCAAACTTTCAGACTTTTAGGAGTTCTGTGGAGTAAGTCAGCGTTTACCTTGTTAATATTTCCTTCACATATTAAGGAAATTTGAAAAATTTTGACTTTCTGCTTAGTCTATTACCATGTCTTCAGCTCCCCATATTTTTATATTGTGATTTGAAGATATTGATTTCTCTTATATTCATTAAAGCCAATGTTTCCATCTCTGTTTCACATTCTTCTTGCAGTATAGAAAGAGAGAGAGTACAATTTTTTTCTCTATCACCATGAAACTAAAAGCCTGCTAACTATGATATAAAATGGCTTCTATAAATTAATAAATGGATTAATAAATGGTTACAAATGTTGGTGGAATTTTTGCTTTGGTGGTTATTGTAGTGCTTCAAATACTTTGCTGAAAATTGAATATTAAACCATAATAACACAGTAAAATCAGTCTGATACCTCTTTTGACTTTCCAACAAAGCTTCTCTCCTCTCTAATTTTATATGAGATGCTAAAATTAACCAGTAGGTGTGATAAACTTCAATGGGATATTTTAATAAAGAAAATTGATGGCTAAGTAAATATAGTGCTTAAATTTCAATATACCTAAGAGCTTATATATTAATCTTCAATATCTCAGCCATCTCAGCCAATGCTATCCATCCAATTATTCAGAATGCACAGGGATGGCACTACTTATTTCAGTGTTTTCACTAGATAGATGATACCATCTGTGGATAAAAAATACTGCTTTACATTCTATATCGCACTCTCCAGGAATTTTACTTGACAAATTTGTGTAATTCAGACAATGACACTTGCTAACTGGTAACAACTGGTGATTGGCTAGTTTTTCATAACAGAATTTGGCATCAAATTTATTACAGACTGGGAAAGATGTGATACCTACAATAATTTTTTGTGGAACACAGGTATTATGGAAAAACATAATTTTAGAATTGAATTATATAAAATAATATAATCAACATGAGTAAACTGTAACATATACACTAGAGTTTGGGGGTCCTCAGGTTTGAAGGATCATGATACTTCAATTTAAGCAGGTATTAAACTTTTTAGGCACACATAAAACTCAGACATACTCTTTAATGTTTCAAAATTCTAATAACTTCTACAATAACTATTTGAAATTGTAGCATACATTGTTTACTTAATATTGAATTCCCAAAAACATCACCACTCTGCTAATTAGTAAAAATTAACATTTTTAGGACATACAGGAAAGGAGAGCCCTATCTTGACAGAGTATTACCAGTTTTTCGGAAGTAGTACTCTTAAGCTGGGTATTTATAGAAATTGGGGTTTGCATTGAAAGGTTTAAAGCAAGTCTTTCAGGAAAGAAAGATTATTGGGATAGGACAAAGTTTACGATGACTTAGGCTTGATGGACATAGTGAGACAAAGGTCTTTAAAAAATTCTTGATAAGTAAATTATTGTTTCATAAGCAAGCAGGTTGGTCAGGTGAGCAAGTACTTATCTCAGATACACTTATTTTCAAGAATTCCCTGAAGGAAAAGAAAACATTTGTAGGTAGTTTTATTCTTCTCAGGAAAGGATTTTTGGAAAACACAACTATGATGTCTTAACCTAGGTGGTCTAACTTCTTTTCTTACCTAGACAGTTTCCTGAACACAAAATTAAGTAATGGTGACACAAGGCATCTCAGCTACATTTTCCTTTAGAACAATGTGCTTTTGGAGAGGATGGCCTTATCTCAAACTCTGAGAGAAACATTCTGATTTCTCTGAACCACTGCGATGTACTCTTGGCCAAAGAATATTTAGGAAAAAGTGACACCAGCAAAATGGCAGCTCTGAGCCCCTGTCACCCAGCTAAAACACGGAAACCAAGAGGAAACTGTCAGAGCCAACTTTGTCAGGACTCTGGAAAAGAGTCAGGGCTTATAGCATCCAAGCAAACATGAATCAAGAAAGGTATTATAACTTCCAAATGATAGGAAAGCGTTATGACATTTTTACTTGCATTTTTCCCACCCCTCTCTGGCATGACATAAGTCTTGAAGAAAATATCTTATGTTCCCAGCATGGAACCCTGGCCCATTGTTCTGGGGTGAGGGTGAGGAACAGAAACCTTACTCACAAATTACTATGTATTTCTGTTCTAAACTGTCTGTGAGATATCTGAAAGTTTGATGCAAGATACTTACCTTTGTTTTATTTACTTCTGAACTCAGGCTGGAAAAGTGATGTGTATCACTCAAAAATACTACAAAGTGAACTAAAAAGCCACAGATAATGTAGGATGAATGATTACAGCTGAAACATATAATACACTGCTTAAGGCCCAGGAGTAAAACCTGGAAGAGCTTTTTGGGAAAATTAGGACATTCGAAAAGACTTGTGTGCACAGGGAATTGAAAAATCCAAATAGAAAGTTTGCCCAGGAAAAGATGCATGCTCAGAAAAAGATCTTAGAAGATCCTAAACTTTCATTTTGCACTAAATCCTGTGCTCAGCACAAGCATAGCTAAATGTTAAATGAATGTCCTGTCACAGAGCCAAGATGAAAACAATGGAAGAGGTATTTTTTTATTTTGTATATTTGTTTGTTTTTAGCTTCTGGAATTTAAACAAATTTCTGTTAAACTACAAGCTGAACACAGCTAAGGAACACATCTGTAGTGATTACATACAACAAGAAACACAGTCTTTACAAAAATAATTTGGAAAAGTCACTAAACAAATAGGCAACTATACCCATAATAATATTTTAAAAAGCACACCCTGGGAAAGGTGGAGAATTTTGTTTCCATTTTTAACACATCACAATATTCTAATGTTCAGAAAGATCATGAAACATAAAAGAAAATAAGAAAATATGGCCCATTCAAAGGAACAATGTAAATTGATAGAAATCATCCCTGAAGAAGCTCACACATTAGATATACAGAATAAATAGTTGAAAACAGTTGTCTCGAGATAGGATCAAGATGGTTGACTAGACACAGGTGGCATGTGCCTCTTGCACGGAGAGGACCCGGAATAGGAAGCAGATCCTCATATTTCAAACAGATTGCTTAGGAGAGAATGCTAGGATTCACCAGGGAAGTGATGAGAAGAAAGAAATGTGAATAAGGAGAGGGTTCAGGGAAACTTGCCCAGCCAGGGATTGGTTAACAGCTGGGAGAAGCTCCCAGGCACAGGGAAACAGTAAGAGAGAAGCCCTCAGGGCTTCACTCACCTGGACAAGCTTTTATAATCTTGGCTACAAGAGAACAGCCCAACTCATATAGGTTTTAGGCTTAACATAGGGAGCTGCTTGGAGATTGAATAGAGACATTGTTCAGACAGGGAACTCATGTGGTATCTCACAGGCATCTGAGCCTAGAGCAGCTTGAGCCAGGTGCCATTCTGAAAGCCTAGATACTATGGAAATGTGGACATGCACACTCCATGTCATTGGTCAGAAGATTCAATATTATGAAAATGACCATATTGCCCAAAGCAATCCTCAGACTCAGCGCAATTCCTATCAAAATACCAAAATCAATTTTCCAAATTTAGAAATAACAATCCTAAAATTCATATGGAACTAAAAGACAGCCTGAATAGCCAAAGCAGTCTCAAGAAAAACAACGAAACTGTAGGCATCACGTTACTCAACTTCAAATTGTACTACAAGGCAATAGTAACCAACATAGCATGGTACTGGCATAACAGTAGAAACATCAATTAACGAAACAGGATAAAGGGGCCAGAAATAAGACCATATGCCTACAACCAACTGATCTTAGACAAAGAAGACAAAAACATGGATTGGGAAAGGACACACTACTCAATAAATCGTGCTGGGGAAATTGAATAACCATATGTAGAAGAATGAAACTGGATCCCTATCTCTCACCATATATAAAAATTAACTCAAGATGGATTGAAGACTTAAATGCAAGGCCTGAAATGATAAAAATTCTAGAAGAAAACCTAGCAAAAACTCTTCAGGACATTGACCTAGGCCAAGAATTTATAACTAAGATCCCAAAAGCAAATGCAATAAAAATGAAAATAGATAAATGCAACTTAAACTAAAAAACTTCTTTACAGCAAAAGAAATAATCAGAAAAGTTAAGAGACATCCTACAGAATGGGTGAAAATATTCTCAAACTATGTGTCTGACAAAGGACTAATATCCAGAATTACAAGGAGCCGAAACAACTCAGCAAGAGGAAAACAAACAACCCAGTTAAAAAGTGGACAAAGGACATGACAGGCATTTTTCAAAAGAAGATATACAAATGTCTAAGAAATATATGAAAAAAATGCTTAAAATCACTAATCATCAGAGAAGTGCAAATTAAAATCATAATGACATACCCTATTACTCCATTTTAGATAAATAGGACTTTATCAAAATCTAAAGCTTTTGTGGTTCAAATGACATTGCCAAGAAAGTTAAAATAGAAGCCCTGAGTGGGAAAAATTATTTGCAAATCATAAATCTTATAAATGTCGAGTGTCTAAAATATATAAAGGACACTTGCAACTCAACTATAAAAAGGTAACCTAATTAAAATAGGGGCAAGGAATTAATTGAAATTTTATTAATGAATATATGCAAATGACCAATAAATACATGAAAAGATGCTCAATGTCATTGGTAATTAGGGAACAGCAAATCAAAACCACAATGTCATTCCATTTCATATCCAGTTAACGCCTATAATCATTGAACAACAGATAATAACAAATGGTGGCAAGGATGTGGAGAAAGTTGAATTGTCCTACATTGCCGGTAAGAATGTGTAATGTTGTAGCCACCATGAAAAAGAGCTTGGTAGTTCCTCAAAAAAGTAAACATAGAGTCATCATATGAACAAGAAATTCCAATTCTAGTGTGTATATCCAAGAGAACTCAAAACATGTTCACATATAAACATTTTTAAAAATGTTCATTGTAGCATTATCTATAATTCACCAAACACGGAAACAACTCAAACATTCGTTAACAGATGAATGGATAAACTAAATGTGATACGGAGTGCTACTACTGCTGCTGCTGCTACTACTACTATTAAAACTTCTATTCCTCTTCCTAATACTACTCATACAGTAGAATATTATTCAGCCATAAAAATGACTGAAGTACTAATGCATTCGACAACATGAATGAACCTTGAAAACATCATATTAAGTGGAAAAAGCCAGAAACAAAGGCCACATATTATATAATTCCATCTGCATGAAATGTCCAAAATACACACAGAAAATAGATTAGTAGTTAGTAGAGGATACAGGTGAAGATTGGAAGTGAATACTAATGGGTGTTGGGTTTCTTTATGGGATGATGAAAATGTTCTGGAATTAAGTGATTGTACAATCTTATGATTATCCTAAGAACTATTTAATTGTACACTTTAAAATGGAGAATTGTACCATATGGAAGTTGTATCTCAATAATAACTGAATTATATAAAAAGAATAGAGATGAATATTGTGCTGAGTGACTTTGAAAAAGACCTATTCTTTCTTAAAAAGAGACACCCAGAAAGAAAAAAAACCTTTCTTTTACTGGGCATTGTTGTTTTGGTTATGAATTTTGGAACCATAAGACCTAGCTTGTAATCATGGGTGTGTCTGGCCTGAGGACAAAGTCTACCTGCTAAAGCAGCAACGAATCTCAAAAATTTTAGATGATACTAATTTCTGAGACAGGTATTCCTGTATCCACCGTGTGTCAGGACTACTTGTTATACAAAATGGTGAATCTCCTTACTGTTTAAGCCCTTTTAGTTTGAGGTTTTGGTTTCTTGGAGCCTAAGAGGAATTTTATAAGGATTAAGAAGTATACATAGTAGACACAGAACAGGTTAGTATAATCAACTCTAATATATAGAATTTCACTATATATCATAGCATTCTTTTCAATATTATGTTAATAAGATATTGCTAATCAGCAAAATAATGTGTACATAAAAATAATTGTGAGTTGATTTCACATATGTGCTATTTCTCTTTGGAATTAATCATAGATCAGCCATTAAAATCCATTATTAATTACCTAAATCATTTTTTAGTTGCAGCAGATGTTGTCAGTGCCCTGCCCATACTCCTTAGATCGATTTAATATTTTGGTGTGCTTCCAGCAATTTCCAACTGCCAGTAAATACATCTTTGAGCTGAAGGTATTTTGCAGAATCACTGAAAGCTGTTTATCCATGCTTGTGTTGTAGGATGGAAGTGCCAGGGTATTAGCACAGTCTGAGAGCAGTTCTCAATTAATGAGTCTTGGAAATTTTTGTATAGATTTCTAGCTCCCTCAGCCTTCTTGTGGAATAATTCAAAGGTCTGTGTTTTGCACCATGTGTAAGAGTTTCCCTGTAGACTGGAGCTCCCAGAGGTTCATATAATTGCTGGCTTGATGTCACATTCTTTGTTTCTTCTCTTCCCTATATCACCTTGCCTGTATCCCTACCAATGTTCATTGGACCTGTTAAATAAACTGTTTGCTCCCAAATTTTTGCCTCAGGTTCTGCTTCCAAGGAATCTCAAGCTAAAGCACATACATGCAAAATCATCATTTTGGAGACATACGGACTTACCACATGCTCTAACGTGTTCCACATGTCTTCACTTTTGCATCATAAGGAAGCCTGAGAAAAGTCTGATATTTTAAGAGTACTTAGTGAAACTATTAATGTTATTAAGAACAAAGCACTGAATCCATGGCCTTCCTCACTTCAGCTTTTTGAACAGTGTGATTACCAACAGCTACCATTTCATAATTTAGTTAATTGGCTTTCTCATAGAAAAATTCTCACTAATAGATTTTTGAAAAAAAATTGATATGTTCATTTGTGGAATCACATTTTCAAATCAATATACATTGCTGATATATTTTCTCATTTGAAAAACCAAAATTCATGTGTACAAGGCAAGTTTAAATCAGTATTCTATGTTTAGGACAAAGCGAATGGTAAAACTAGAGCTATGCTTCTCATGTTTAGATCATGGTGAACTGGGTTGATTTGACCATCTGAAAATATTGGTATTAATTCATTCAGTTAACTTAATGAAAATATGCATATTTTAAAGGACAATATTACTCCTTCAGAAATTCTTTCCAAATTTGTATAACAGCATTAAATAGATAAAATAGATTTTTTTTCCTAGCACTCCACAAATATTCTCCCAAAACTTGACATGTTCAGATAAAAATAAGAGTCTGCATTACTTCAAATGACTTTTGTGAGAGAATGGTGAATAAAATCATGTTCTTTTTGTTAGGCACTAATTCTTAATGGTTCAAAAACAATAAGATAATTATATGCATATGTATTTGGGAAGGTGGCATTGGTTAATATCAAAACTAGAAAAGGGAATCACCTTGTGGACTTAATGACTTTGTCATTTTCTTAAAGAAGGGCAGTATGCTAAGTATATTAATTCCGCATAGTTATAGCCTTCTCATTGACAGAATGATTTTCAGATACATCTTCTGTCAATCAAGCAGATTTATTATTACTTGTATTTATTTGTTTATTTGACTCAATTATTATTAAACCAAAAATATTGTGTATATTGTATATACTTTTTATAATTACATTTGATATATGGCAAATGATGGGGATTTTTCATCTGTTCTACTGGCATGAAATTTCCTTCTGAAATGAGTTTTAGAATGCTAATTGAGTCAGTTTAGAGGAAATTATTAAATATGTTATAGTACATGAAAATAGAAAAATAAATGGAATGTGACTAGAGAAGATACTGCCTTAAAATTAGAAGAATAAATTGCTGGTTTGGGGACTGTCATTTGCTAACTATATGTACATAGTCACTTCATTTTATCATTCTGTGCTGTAGTTCCCTTACCAAATTGCCCATTTTAGCCTAATATGCTATGATTTTGTAATTGCTAGTCATAAAAATTTCTTATTTTTCAGCAACCTTTGACATATATACTTAAAGATTATTTTTATATTTTTATATATGTCGTTCCTCCTACTTCTTGATTCTGCTACTATAAGCTGATCTTTAATGGGTTCCTCTCACCACCCCCACCTCCACAAGGAGCCAGAGCAATTAGTAACACTTTACCACATGAGAGAATCTCTTTGTTGCTGGCATCTTGAGAGTCTATTTTTTCCTTCCTGTTTCCCTCCCAACCTCCATTTCTTCCCTATCCTTTACATATGGACAACACCACTACAAATTTCCTTTTGCTATATTTTATCCAGAATTTCTATGTACTGTAAATGGGTAGTTGAGGGAGGGATGAGAAGTCATTTCACAAATATACTAAAAGTTATTTCATATTTATATAATATAATGGAAGCTTGGGTTTATTTTCCTATCAAGGAATAGATATGTCTGTAACTATATCAAGTTTTTTTTTATAACTAGATTCCATTATAAAATCTAATGTGTTCTATTCATATTAGAAGATTTTTAAATAAGCAGAGAAGAATAATTTCCATGGTACTCTGACTACTTTTAATTATTTATATTTCAGCATGTATTTTTTTTAATAATATAAGCATTTAAAAATTTAAATATTATCAGGAAAATTCACAATCTCATTTAAGGGTACATAATTCTTTCCATTTCATTATGTAATGTGCTTTCTTGTCCAGTGTGATTTAGTATGTAATTGAATAGATTTTCATTTCAACATGAAGCACTTTCTGAAAATCATTGACATCTGGAAATGGCAACAATTACCTGTAAGTTTTGAAAACAATTATGTTAAAGGACCAATTTTGAATGACTTTAAGAAGTTTAAGAGTTCAGTAAATAAAGTAGGCCAAGTGTTAATCATATTTTTATCGTGTAGCAAATGCATGTGGTGCTTGGACACATTAACATTTCACTGAGTTCAATGTCACCAATCACATTCAATCATTGCCTTTTGACTTCTAATTAATACACATTTGTCCTTAAAAATTAACTTTAATGCCACTTCTTACAGTAAACCTTCTATGACCACCTAAATTAAGTTATGTCATATGCTTATATAATATGTGATTATAGTATATATCATATTTTATTGTGGTATATATTTAACATCTGTCTTTTCCACCACCCCATAAATTCTCTGGGGCAATAAGTATGTTATCTGGTTTCCCTCTGTACCTTTAATTCTTAGATCTTGAGACTGGAAGGTGCTCAAGAAATAGGTGTTGAATGCAGGAATGGGCAAATAAACAATTATGTGCTCAGAACTATTCCTTTTTTTTTTTTTTTCTTGTTTCTAATTTTCTTTCTTTTTTTTTTAAGCCCCGGCCCCTCACTCCAGAACTATTCTTAAACATAATTGCAATGAACATAGTTTTATAAGGTTTTTAGAAAAACAATATGATGTAATGAAATCAGAAATCTACCACTTGGTTTTGTCTAGTGTACTTTCTGGAACCATGTGTTTTAGTAATAGTAAAGACCATAGCTGTTCCTAGATGACCTTTCTGATTTAGCCTTTAATTCTTCCAAGACTGAAAACAGGGCTCTTCAATAGGCTTAACTCGTGCTCATCTCTTTTTTTGCACTATCTTTGTTGCTTGGGTCTCAATTTCCATTTTTTAATTTTTTTTTTATTTCAGCATATTACAGGGGTACAAATGTTTAGGTTACATATGTTGCCTTTGCCCCACCAGAGTCAGAGCTTCAAGCGTGTCCATCCCCCAGACAGTGTGCACCACACTCATTAGGTGTGAGTACACCCATTCCCTCCTCCACTCTCCCACCTGCCCGACACTGGGTGAATGTTACTAGCATGTGTGCATGTAAGTGTTGATCAGTTAATACCAATTTAATGGTGAGTACATGTGGTGCTTGTTTTTCCATTCTTGTGATACTTCACTTAGTAGAATGGGCTCCAGCTCTATCCTGGATAATACAAGAGGTGCTAGATCATCATTGTTTTTTGAAGCTGAGTAGAACTCCATGGTATACATATACCACATTTTATTAATCCACTCATGTACTGATGGGCACTTGGGTTGTTTACACATCTTTGCAATTGTGAATTGTGCTGCTATAAACATTCGAGTGCAGATGTCTTTTTGTAGAATGTCCTTTTTTTCCTTTGGGTAGATGTCCAGTAATGGGATTGCTGGATCAGATGGTAGTTCTACTTTTAGCTCTTTTAGGTATCTTTGTATTACTTTCCACAGAGGTTGCGCTAGTTTGCAGTCCCACCAACAATGTATGAGTGTTCCTATTTCTCTAAATCCATGCCAACATTTATTGTTTTGGGACTTTTTGATAAACGCCATTCTCACTGGAGTAAAGTGATATCTCATTGTGGTTTTGATTTGCATTTCCCTGATGATTAGAGATGTTGAGCATTTTTTCATATATTTGTTAGTCATTAGTCTATCTTCTTTTGAAAAGTTTCTGTTCGTGTCCTTTGCCCACTTTTTGATAGGGTTGTTGGATTTTTTCTTGCTGATTTTGTTGAGTTCTATATAGATTCTAGTTATCAGCCCTTTATCAGATGTGTCAATCTCCTTTTATGTAAAATGAGGACAATGTACTGGAATGATGGTCTCTGGGGAACATTTTACAATTAATTCAATAATCTAGAATCCAGATAATTTCACGTTTGAGTTTAATGTTTTCTACAGTTATATTTTGTTATTTTCTTTTTAGTTATTCCTGAAGGAACCTTAGTATACCTTTAGGAATTACTGTTTTCCAACTAAATACTGAAAAACCAACAAACAAAAATAAAATAGCTGTAGGTGTTGATTTTATATTTTTCTCTTTTGGCATTTTCATTCCAGGAAAAATCAGTTCATTGATCCATGATTTTTATATATCTTGACCATCCAGCTTATTTGAATACACTTCAAACAGCACTTATTTAGGCAATAGAGAAGGAGACTTGGAAAAAAGGTAATTGAATGCTTCAATATCGATAATATTTATTTTGTAAGTGAAGACTTCAAATCTCAGTTTTGCCAACAAATCTCACTTTTCTGTAGGAGATTCTGAGTAAGACATTGAATTTTTTCTGTTTTTGTAAACTTTTTGTCCCTCCAGCTTACAACACTTACGTGATCCCCAACTCTATATTCCATCATATATATTGTTGCAAGTTTGCAGCAGATAATTTTCTAGTCTATTTATTTAAAGGTCATTTTTCAATAGAGCTCAAAGTAAGATGATATGGTAAACTACAAATTAGAATTTTCATAGAAAATACAACATTTTCCAGGCAGGATTTTACTGGTATATTAATTTGTGCTGTAGCCTCAGATAATTGGGTTATAAATAGATATCTATAACAAACAACTCAATTCCCCTCAAGTTTAGTAATACTTTAAACAGTTTCTTCAGGGTCTTAGTTTATTCATTTGACTAAATAAACCTGTAAGACGCTATTGAAAGCTACCTAAAAATCTACGGTGCTATATTAAAAAATAACGAACAGAAAAATTTGTTTATGCACCCCTGGAAACCGATGTGTTCCTTGTGTAGTTTTCCTTGTAGCTAAAATTAAGAGCTGGACACTTCAGTTACTTAGTGCTACATAAGTCAGCATTTGAATCTTATTAGTAATTCTACCCTGAAGTTTTTCATTTTTTGTTTTGTTAAATTATACTTATTTCAGTCTGGTACAAAATATTTCCAGTTTAATTTGAATATTAAAGAGTTTTATGGCAGCATTTTGGCTCCTTCTTGTAGTGAGTTCCATTTGAAATTACAGTTTTAAGTTTCATAGATTTTTTAAAGTAAGTTATTAATTATTTTGCTGTGGTGGCTTATAATGTGTGACTCTGATTAGGGTTACAGGGGCTCTAGTGTTGAATCATTTCCTTTTTATTTAGATTGAAGGCTTTCTCTGCTATGTTGTTCTTAATATTAAAAAAAAAAAGAAAAGAAAAAAAAACAGTCCTGGGGATTATGTACAAAACTTGAGATCATATATAGATCCAACAAGTAGAAGTTAGAATTTTAAACTCTGAAATCTAGAGAGTCGACTTAAAGGTATAAAAAATCTTATCATTTTAAACTCAAAAGGGACTTTAAAGATCACCTTGTTCAATCATAATATAATTCTTTTAGGAATCCCATGTCTTGATATAGCCTCCTTACGAAATAAACTTCAACTTATGAATTAATTGTTCATACATTTCCAGTATTTTTCACCAGTCATTTTTCCCTAAAATTCTGAAATTATGATCAGCATATAATAATAATTATATACTGAATTTCAGCCTAAATCAGAGAAAATTAATTTTTTGGTTCAGTTGTACTTCTTTATTGTAAATAAATATTTGTGAACTAATAAAAAGAGTCAACTCCCACCCTGTTACTGCTGTCAAGAATTTTGTTCCATGAGGAACCAAGAGCCAGAGAGTAAGCAGCCTGCAGTAGCATGATTGACCACTCAGATAATTAATTGATACCATAGAAAACTAAGACCAGTGGCTGGAATAAAACAAGGAATATCACAGAGATTCAGAGCTTGATTCATTGTTATTATTTAAGTTTCCTAATGCTATGGACTATTGTTTCATCCACAGAATTTTCGCTGTCTGACATATAATAGGTGCCCAATGAAAGTTTATTGAATAACTGAATTAAACAAACAAAATTGAGCACCAGGTAATTTCATTATTGTAAGTAGAAATTTGAGATTCCTGTATTCCTGCATTGGGAGTGGAGAAGGACAATCTTTGAAGCTTAGATGAAAGGAAACTTAAAAGTGATTTATTCTGACTGTCCTCATTTTGCATCCACAAAATACTGATGTCATATGCCCAAGATTACACAACTATTAATGCTAATCAGGGGCATAGCCAGGACTGCAACACAAGGCTTCTGGGTGTGATGAAAATAATTTTGTTTATTTCTTTCTTTATCTACAACCAAGCAGGATGGCTGAATTTATAGAACAAGAATGTAAAATCCTCTGTCTCGGTGTCAATGCCTAAATCATCCCTGTTTTATACATTCTCCTTCTGTTCAGTTCAGCTTCAAGCTTTGAGAAAGGTTGTTAGTGATTCTGATAGAAGAGGTTGCAGTTGAATTTCTTGATCATGGTATTTATAACGCTTCAAGAAATATCATTCAGCAAGCAGTTTAGTTGATATTGATTTTACTAAAGAAAAAAATTCTCCATATAGCATTCCCGAATCATTTGTTGGCAGACTGGGTGTTAGTTATGATCTATATCTATTAGATTTAACTCTGCTCGAATGGCAATATAGGTGCAGCAGTTGAATCCTATCAATCAAGAAATGATGTGGGATATTTTTTAATGTGACAAACCCCCTCTAGGGTGAGCCACTAAATTGAGAATTGGCTCTCTATGGATCACACTAAATCTTCTGGTCTTGGGGAGGTGCCTTTGGTGGGAATTGGAAACCAACAACATAAAATGGCAGATTGTTCTGCCAGTGGCTACTGGGAACCACTTGTGTCATTGTAGCCACAAGACAAAGGGATAATAAATAGCTACATTTAACAGCTAGCAGGGAAGATACTACCTAATCGGACTGAATTATCCAGAAATAGACAATTTTATTTGTCCATTTATCCATGGCTCATTTGTTCATGCACCTAGAAGACATCTTTTATATTGCATGTTAGCCACGGAGATGTCTCTCAAAAACTACAATATTCAATAATAAAGAATAAGAAAATTTACTTTTAGTCCCAAACATGCTATAACACTATGATTCTGGATAAGTCACCTATTACCTTGTTTGTAACAGAAGGTCGAAATACATGACACTTTGTATCATAACATTAACTTGTATTTACTTTTTCAGTAAAAAGTCTTTAACCTAGGTAACCTCACTGAATTGCTATAAAACTTTAATTATCATTATCTTTATTTTACAGACATGGAAACTGAGACTCAGGTAGAATTTCATAGAACTGGAATTATAACAGAGCCAAGCTCTGAATGTTCTCGGGTGTGGTTCCAAGAACAACTGTGCTAGCCCACTGACATCCTGCTTACTAAGGATGCTTGTGTTTTAGTAAGTCTTTGGATGTATATTGTAGAGTGGTATCCTTGGATATCTATGGCAAATAAGCAAACGCCTTAGTGATTCTGCTTAATTTGCAAATGGAAAATGGAATTCAAATGCAAATGAAATTTGCAAGGTTAAAAATCTAACAGAAAGATAATGTCTATTCATGTTATTTGTTTTTTTTTCCGGAAACTGTTTATTTCCTTTGTTCATTTTTATTTATTTATTTATTTATTTATTTTATTTCAGTATATTATGGGGGTACAGATCATATTATTTGTTTGATCTTACAGTTTTTTTCTGTATTGAGTTTGAGTGTGTGTGTGTGTGTGTGTGTGTGTATGTTTGGGGAATCTGAAGGCTTCTGTGTGCTAATCCTTTTTTCAAACAAGATTTTTCAGATTTCTAATTGCAAAATTATCTTGCTGTGGCAGCTTCCTCAAGTTTTCCCCATGATCTCCATCTCACATTGTCCTCCAAAAGAGATTACATAGAAAAATCTGGCTCACAATAGAGGGAATTAGTTAGCATCAATGATTCCATTTTAGTTTTTAATCAACATCAATTTTGCCTTTATTTAAAGTTAAAAGAAAATAATATTTAAGTAGTGTAAGTAGTGAATAAAGCTTCTAAATCCATGCTTTAATTATTAATGTCCCACTGGTCTTTTCAGTTGACTTAAAGTTGTACAGTTATCTGGAATTTATTTGCATATAATTAAAATGATTAATTTTTAGTTTATTTTGTTAGTAGATGGTTTTTTTTTTTAATTGCATAAATGAATGCATGCAGACACATGCCCACACAGGTTGCTATGGAATTACACAGATCTGTAGTTTCGATATAGTAATTTTAAGTTAAACATATGTGCTATTGGCCTGAACTTATCTACAAAGCAGTTTTAAGATTAAATAGATTATCAAGCATAAGAAGAGTCTCAGAATTCATCAGATTCTTACTGGCATATCAGTCAAAGATATGTTCCCTCTATATGATTCAAAGGGAAATACTGTATTCTCTGATTATGTTGCAATATGATAAACCTTCTGATTGATTTGGCTGAAAGATGCAACTGAAAAGTATTTTAAGAATCATGCAAAATGTTGGCATATCCAGAACCTATATCCCTTTGAAGATTGCTTTTTTAAGCAGTATTTTTTACTTTGTTACAGACATACAAGTAAGAACAGACAAAGTGTGATCCCACCCACACTCTCATACCTGGAAAAAAATCTCCCTTTAAATGCCTATGAATGTGCACAGTGGGTGAAAATTTTGTCCTGGTATTATCTTTAAAATCCTGAATGATATTCAGACCATAACAAGTTGAAAGAAAAAAAAGTTGAATTTAAGACAACATTAAAAATGAATGAAATACATTGGTACTTTCCTTCAGTGAGGTTCCTGGAAACCTCTCTTCCCAATACTAACCACAGAAATAAAGGCGAGGAAAAAAATCTCTGAAAGAATACTGCTTTAATCTGAATGGAAAGACTGCAAAGCATGCAATTATAAGTGTGCAAAAAGTGAGGAAGTGAAAAAGCGAAAATAATGAGAGATTCTTGTAATATCTAGTGTCACAAAGTTGCAGTTCTGTCAGAAGTTTTGGTCTCAAGAGGTATCTTGGAGAAGGGGAAAAAAAAGCCTCAGGAAATAATAACTAGAACTTGGCAAAGAAAGCTTCTTTATGAAAAATGCCTGCAGGGCAGAAATAATTGGAAGCATAGGCTTCCTTAGCCCTGACAGGTGCCCCTTGGTTCCGTCAGGATTGGACTCCCTAAAAGACCCGAAATAGAGTATAATAAAAAATCATCTGGAGATGATCTTGATACTGTATTTGGACAAACAGAGGGAAAAGTGAAGACAGACATAAACTTAAGTGGACATTCAAACTATGTCCACCGTGGAGCTAGGAGGCAATTACTGGGTAGTTCAGGCCAAGACATGTTTTAGCCCCAAGTATCCAATGGGCATTTCCTTGGATGACCAAGATAATTGTTTCCGTGTCCCCATCCATTTTTTTGGGTGCTGAGTTGGTCTAAGAAACATTAGTGTTTTGTGGAAGGAACCTTTCCTCTTGGTGGCTCTACAAACAATGTTTGCCCTTTAACAGTTAATTTCCTCTCTGGAAAGGGTTCAACACTCGTGAGAAAATACTGGTGGAGACGATGATATCAATGATCACCCTTTCCGCACCAACGCTGGTTTAGCTGCTAAGAAAGCCCGAAAAATTTGGCTAAAGGAAAAGAAAAGTCTGAGTGCTTTGAAAATTTACAAAAAATGTCCAGTTTCAGAACTTTAATATTCTATTATGTAATGAAGTTATTTAAAATTATCTATCTATCATCATTCTATCATCAATGTATCCTAGCTAGCTATGGAAAAGGAAATTGAAAGAGATGGAGAGAGAGAGAGATCGACCGAGAAAGAGAGAAAGATCCAAATAGTTGTTTTATGAACATGTTAACAGGAAGGAGTATTTTTTAAAGGTCTGGTTGATGGGTGATATTGAAGAAAAGAACTGAGTTTCATCAAAGCTCATAATATTATAACACGAAAATTTAAAAATGTTTGGAAAAGTTATATTTTGTTCTATTCACCTTAAAACTTTGCTTTTCTAAAAATAATTAATCCAGCAGAGTGATGTCTGAAGAATTTTACGTTTAGAATGGATCAAAGTATAATACTGGGAGTGGTTTCACTGCGAGAGCATAGTTGAACTTGGCTACATTTCCCAGAATCCTCTTCACTATGTGATTACAGGTTAGATTTGGCCAAAGAGGAACTTGCATGTGATTTGGAGGATGTAAAACAAAGTAGCAGCTATTACTTTCTGTAGATTAGCTAAGTCAGATGTAGTCCTTGAACAACTATAAAGCTGCCTGGTAGTTTCTAGATCATCTCACTCTCGCCCATTCTGTGTCCACTACTCTTCCCAACTGGTGGCCTGCTGACCACAGTGGCCCTAGGTCTATCACCAGATGCTTGACTGTATAACCATGGCGGGGACAGAATTTTCCATAGATTTCCCTCCCTTCCTCTCATCAGAGTGTGGAGAAAGGAGTACTGGATTAGGAAGTCAGAGGCTCTATATTTTTACACGAATTTTTCCATAGTGATGTGATCTTAGACAATCACTTATTCTATACCTCAGTTTCCTCAATTTTATAATTAAGAGATTGAACTACGGAAGTTCTCAGGTACTTGCCAGGTCTAAAAACTGCTCTTTGTCTTTGCTAGCCTTTTATTGCCAGCTCTCTTGTGAGGGAGGTGAATAGAGTGAAAGATTTCATAACTTCCTTAGATGTGCACACATGCAACAAAGCCTGCTGCCTTTTGAAAACAATTTAGGGCTCCATGTTTTATTTCTGCTCTGATAAATAAAACATTAGAAACTCTGCTTTAAGAAACTTATTTTACTGTCTTGGACTATCTCTTTTTAAAAAATATATGAACAAGAAAATGAATTCAAGTGACTTATTCTGAGTAGGGATGAAATAATTGCATTGTGAGCCTAGGGAAACATTAATGTGCCAGTTTTCTATAATTTTAGTTATTGATAGTTTTGAACAAATATAAATTATGCCACAGTTCAATCTATATGTTTAAAGATAAAATAGTAAAAGATAGCTGTAAGGAAAGCTTGAAAACAAAAAGAGATTAGACAATTTTATTGTTTGGAGAAAATCTAAAGATAAAAGTAAAAAACAGACTCTAGAATGTTCTTAATGGACAAGAAAGAAAAACTTTCAATTGAAACTGTTTGGGTAAACGAGGGAAGTTAATAATTAATTACAATATTAAACAAAACATTAAATTAATTAATCAAAAATTATTTCCAAAGACATCCTGTGTGTTTTCTTCTCTAATAATTGAATAATATCAAGTCCAATGTATATTCACCTTGACCCTAAGCTTTTAAAATTCGCAGTCAATTAGAGTCGTCAGGTTACTGATCTTCAATTCAGCCCAGAGCTTGGTACCACACTCTTTCATCTTCTTTTATTCATGATACTTAGCTTATTTCAAATAATTTAGGAAAAACTGAGGTGTCTAAAAATTTGATAATTTTATAACTAATATGGAAGCACTTGCCACGTTTTGGAATTGTGCAAGAGATTCATTTAATGCATTTTCTCATTTGATCTTCACAGCAACTAAGGCAGGTAACGTTATTAACTGCTTTCTACTTTGAAGGAATTAAGGTTAAGAAAGCTGAAGGGTTGAACAATGAGCTCATAACTAGAAAGTATAGAACAAGGATTTACAGGCCAGTGTGTCTGATTGCAAAATACACATTTAACATTTACAAAGTACTGGTTCTTAGTATAATCATGTATAGCATCCAACTTTAACAGTATATGTCTCCCGCTCACAGAAATAGAAAGTGAATCCAGTGAAGTTAAGTGACCTGTCACTGGGTAACATAGTCAGAGGCTACAATATATTCCAAAGGATGGAGATGCTTGTGCAAAGATACAGAATGAGGTCAATAGTGTAGTATTCATTCAAGATTTTTTTTTAACCCCATTTTTTCAAATGACTAGTCTCTTGCTGTTTTAGGTACACCATTCTAAAAAATGTTGTTCCTAAATATAGAACTGTGTGAAGAGAGGAATATTCCATCTAAAGTCAGAAAGATAAACCAGATGACCTTTCATATACTTTTAAGACATCCAAACAATCTTTATATTTTTCTAAGGTAATTTTAATAATTCTAAGTAAAAGTTCATGACTATTTGTTTATATATATATTTTTTATTTTTTATATTTTTATTTTCAGAAATACGATCTTGCTCTGTTGCTCAGGCTGGAGTGCAGTGACTCAGTCACAGCTCACTGAAACCTCAAACTCCTGGGCTCAGGGATCCTCCTGCTTCAGGCCTCTGAGTAGCTGGGACTATAGGTGTGGGCCACCATGTCTGGCTAATTAATTTTTTTTTTTTGGTAGAGATGAGGTCTTGCTATGTTGCCCAAGCTGATCTCAAACTCATGGTCTCAAGCAATCCTCCCATCTCAGCCTTCGAAGTGCTTAGATTATAAGTGTGAGCTGTCATGCTTGGTCTGTTTACATTTTTATATTGATAACCATCAGTCTTTTTTGCTATTTTCTTATGTATTTGGATGTTAGAAGAGAAAGAAAACTTAAACAATGGTTACAGTAACAACTACTACTTTTTGAAAAAGTCGTGATAAACTACTGTGTGAGGATATATCCCAGTGACATTCCTAATTGTGTCTGTGTGAAGTGTAAAATCTTTCATGTTGAATCACATTTGAATACTTTGAGATCAGTTGTGGCTAAATATAGAAATTTTGCAAATGAAAGATAAACTATAGTAAATTATATTTTAGAATTAATCAACTCATTTAATAAGTGTGATTTCTTCTTTTTATCATTTTATCAGCCATTATCACTTCATATAAATTAAAATCAGAATTTTTTATAAAGACCATAAAACTTCAATTATTTACACTATTAGTACTCCACCCCTTTATCTCCATTAAGTCCAAAATTTCATTTTTTATTGTTGCATATATAACATTTATTTAATTCTTAAGTTCAGTTCAACTATGACCTCTTTTGAAAGATTTTCTCTGATATTTCCCAAACATTCTAATATATACTATGGTAGACTGATTAAAAATATTGAAATTTCTATTCAAGCCCTTTGCAATGTGACTTGATAGCTCTTCCCATCATGATTAGATTATGTTTCTCTCTCCCTTGGATCTGGGTTGGTTATATGAACTGCTTTGTCAAATAGGATGCAGTGGGTATGAAACTGTACCAGTTCCAAGGCCCTGCATGCTGCTACTTGCTTTCTTGGTACTTGCTATAACCACAAAAAGCTCTGGATATCCTGCTGAAGAATGGAAGACTCAGGCCTAGCCCGTACTGTGGTGCCAGGTGACTGCCAGCCAAGGGCCGGGCATGTGTGAGGTCCATGGTAGTTCACCCAGCTCACTTCCCAGCTGAACACAGATGCATGAGCGAGCCCAGCCAAGATGGGCTAAGTCTGGCCCAGATCAGCAGAACCACTCAGCTGACCCATAGATATAACTGCAACAATAAATGCTTATTAGTTTAAGCCACTAAGAGGGGATGGTTTCACGTGCCATAGCAGATAATAGACCTTCCTTTGTTGATGCTAAGCCCTTATTCCTCTTCCCTCACAATTAACACTGCTTATGTACTGGTGTATCATGACTCCTCAAGTAAATTCAAGACTGTAGAAGAGCTATGTGTAGGGTTTTTTTAAACCATTTAAAAATACATATTTCTAACACCTAACAAAGTACCTATGATAGTAGTAGATCTCATAAAAAAAAGTATGTTGGAATAAACTGCAAATCCTGCTTCTTTCACACTAGTGACATTGGGCAAGCCTCCCAACCTCTCTGAATCTTCTAAACTTTAAACTCAGAGCGTTTACCACTACATCATGCTATTGGAGAGAACAGTATCTGGATATGATCCTCCTACTTTGGTAATGAAGCCAGAGAACTGGCACTTTTATTTTCCATTTTCCAACACAGGCCCAGATTTGAAAGCCTTCCTCACTCCAAACTCTCTTGGACATCTCTATCACTTTGTACCACATTAGCATTTCAATCGTCTTTCTCTCTAACAGCTCTCGCCTTTGCCAATATGTTGAACAGGATAGAAATGTAAATGAACTGAGGGTTTTTTTTTTTTTTGGTCAGAAATGTAGATACTATTAATACATTACTTACAGACCTGGTCAAAGTGATGTACTTCATGTTGTCTCTTCTCATGTTAAACATGTGCCTGGGCAATTTTCCTCATTGATTCCACCGAAAGGCTAAAACCCATAGTGGAGTTTAACTGAAAGAAACATACTATTCTGACAATGTTTAAAATATGACTCTGTTGATATTAAATTACAGATATAAAGTAGGTGGAAAAAAAATAACCCAATAACTAATGAGTAGCGATTATGTTTAGTTTTGAGCGAAATTTGCAAGTGTCACAAAGCTCATCATGGTTTTGCTTGGCTACATTTAATTATAACTATTTGCAGATTGCAAATAATAGTATACATGTAGATGGATCTAAATAGCAGATTGCAGATACAAATGATATATTTCATAAACAGTGAGCTATCAGCAGAACTGCTTTATAAATCTCTTAGCAAGAAAAGCACTATCATGCCCTAATATTAGCTAAACAAATTTTTTAAAGCAAATGTTTGGCTCTCCTAATTCTGGAGCACTTGTTATTTGGAACACTAAACTTGGTTTACAACCAGTGTAAATAGCCAGGGTTGGCCAAGTTTCCACGAACAGAGTACATGTTTGTGGCCATTTGGAATGCATAGGGGTCTACCATTCGACTGTAGCTCTTGCATTTACTCTCCAGGACATTTGGAACTCTGGAAACACAAATAAGCTCATGAGAGTCTTGGAAACCTATGAGTGATATACCCCACCTTATTACTAGAGTTACTTGGTATCATCAGGTTCAACTTGCAGAGTCCAGATACTTTTTAAAATTGTATTCATTTCCTCACACTAAACAGATTGCTTTTCAAAGTTGTGTTGATCAGAGCAGCACTGTTACAGTATAAGTTTTCATTTATTGTATCTAGGGTTTAGAAAACCCTAGATAAATAACTAATCAACTAGTTTGGTTTGTAATTCTGATTAAATTCATTCACTCTGGGTAGGCAAGGTCTAATTCTTCACAAAGTTTCTAATATGACTTTGAGGTTGCTTCTGGGAAGAGGAAAAATCTAATTCACTTATATCCTACCAGGTGTCACTCTTGATTCTACCAAGAAACCAAAATGAGTTTATTAAATCACTGTAGGCCTAGGACAATATACACTGATAATTGATAGCAGTTTTACCCAAAATGCCATCTTTTATTGATTCTAGTATGCATATTTTTTTCACAGGTTAACATCTCTAAATTACAGATACATGACAATCAGAAATATCTTAAAATTATTGTTAGCCACACAGCATTCATAGTTAGTTGCTTGCATAAATGCAAATGCTGTCATTTTTATGAATAGCATCATTGGATATCTACAACCTTTTGACATCTAAATTATTAAACCACCTGAGAATCACCGGAGAACTGTGGATTCTAGAAATTTTCTGAAAACTTCCACTTGTTATCATCTGGTAAATTCAGGAAAGCAGTGAAACTTGCAGAATGGGTGGGATGTCAGAGCTCAGAAGAAAATCCTGGAGATATCAGGGAAGGCATCTTTTAAGAAATACTGCACAAATAATGTCTTGGGTGGCAAAAAAAAAAAAAAAATATATATATATGGGATGGGAAAATACTGACATTAACAGGTCCAGGTTGAAAAAGGAATTCGAAAGAATTGAAATTTAATGTTAAGACATTTTAGGAGTACCTTAAACAACTTCAAAGTTATTTTCCTTTTTAAATACACCCAGATGTTATTTATTAATATAAGAAAAAAATATTTAAGCAAATCTTAAGTGATCTTATTTATTGAGGATACATACAAATTTTAGTAATAAGAACATTTTATGAAATAATAAGAGAGCATTGTATCATAGTTTATTTCACAGCAATTTTTTTTTTTTAGTTTTACCAAAATAATGATGTGTCTCTCAATGGCATCTTAGATTTAATGAAATGTGTTACTCTTGGTTAGAGAAATTGTATTTATATTTATGCTCTAGATTATGACTGTAGCTTTAACCTGGTCATTAAATGGCCACTGAAGACCCAAGCATGTTGAAATAAACAAAGCAGCATCTTCTATGAAGAGAAAATTATTAGTCCAACCCAATTTGGGGCATTGTAAAAAATATTGTTATGATAGTAAAAGTCAACCCTTATTATTTACTTTGAATTTGAGATATATTTTTAGAGAAAAATGTTTAAAATATAACATGTCTTTAAGATATACAAAGGGATTTGTGTCTCATTCAACAATGCTCTTTGGCACCATTTCATATATTTACGAAGTCTTTAGAAAAGATATTACTTTGCTCTGAAATACTTTCTTATTTGAGAATCCTGGAGATGCTGGGAAGAGAGAAAATTTTATTTTTGAATTCAAGTCTTGGATCCTCTTTACTTAACAGGTCTTCCTGTTTATCTCTCTTGTCTAGCATTTTATTATAAGCAGCAAAGAGAAGCCAGGAGGCATCTTTTGCACTCTGCCTCAAAATCTTCTTAAATAAATTATCCATTTCATTAAGTACATTTCTACTTGCTACATTATTTTGGATGTAATGCCGTGAAATTTTCTGCCAGTACATGGTAAGGATTCCCTTTCTTTCGGTTTCGAATTTTCCTCCTTTTTCTGTGAGCTCTCCCTGACAGCCTTCTCACACGCCATCAGGCTTCCATTCACAGTCTATTCAGAGCCCTTTCCACTTCCATCTGTCTCCCACCGTAGTTGCTGTGGCTTTTTTAAAATTTTTGTTACGTAGGACCCCACTCATGGTACCTAAATCTGTTTCAGTTACTATGATTACATTACAAAAAGTCTCAAACTTAATGGCTTGAAACAGCAACACCATATATTATCTCTCATAGTTTCTGTGTTTTGAGAATTGGGACAGGGTATACTGGGGACACTTTGCCTCTGCTCCATGACATTTGAGTACTACTAAATTGGAAAACTCAAAGGTTGAGGACTAGAATTTTTTTTGAAGTCTCACCTGTCTGGAAGTGAAGACTGTCTACTGACTGAGGACTTCAGTTTTTCTTTTGTTTTCTTCATATGATCTCCCTCATATGGTCTGGTTTGAACTTCCCTATAGTACGGTTGAGTTTCAAAGACAAAATTCAAGAGGTGGGGAGAGAAAGAGAGAGAGGGGGAGAGAGAGAAATGAGAAATTCAGGTGGAAAGAGAGAATTATCTTCATGACCTTACTGTAGAAGTTTCATAGTATTCTTCTGCCATATTATAACAGATAAAAGGAGTCCTAAAGCCCAACCAGATTCAAGGAGAGAGAACACAGATCCTATATCTGAGTGGGTACAGTGTCAGTCACTTTAACAAAACCATGTTTGGAAAATACAACCTGACTCAATGAAGTTCTGCTGGTAAATCCTCTCAATTTTTGTTTTTTGAAACACATCTTTATGTCACCTTTATTATTGAACAATATTTTCATTGAATATTTTATAATTCTTGGTTGAGAGTTCATTTTTTTAATGCATTGATAATGTCATTCCAGTGTTTTCTGTTTTTCATTAATCCTCTGAGCAGTTAATTGTCATGCTAATTGCTATTCCTTTGAAGACATCCTGTTCTTTTCTTTCTTTTTTTTTTCCCCTAAATACATTTATAATCTTTATGTTTGTATTTTTTCTAGCATTTTGCTGGAATCTGACTAGGTGTTACCTTTTATTTATGCTGCTTGATATTTGTTAGGACTATTGATGGATTCTATGGATTGATGTCTTTTTAGTACTTTTGGGCAATGATTAACTTCATTGTCTTAGTCCATTCATGATGCTGTAACAAAATGCCTTAGACTGGATAAATAACAGAAATTTATTTCTTACAGTTCCAGAGACTGGAAAGTTCTCTAGGTGCCAGCAGATTCAGTTTCTGGTAAGAGCTCACACTCTGCTGGTGGCAACTTGTCCTGGCATCCTCACATGGCGGAGGGGATGGAAGAGGAAAAGGGACAAACACTGTGTCTTCATGTCTTCTTATAAGGGTATTAATCTCATTCATGAGGACAGAACCCTCATGACTTAATCAAAAAGACCCCATCTCTTAATACTGTCTCATGTGTTGCAACATGAATTTTTCAGGGACACATTCTGATCATAGCATTCACTGAATATTACTTCTGATCCATTCTCTTTATTTTTTGTTTCCGTGATACTTCTGTTAAACCTTCTCATTATATCTTTTTATTTCTTACACAATTTTCTATATTTTGTCTCTTTGACTCTCTTTATTCTGGATAGTTTCTTCTAACATATCTCTCAGTTTATTACTTTTTTTAACTAAAAACCCTTCAACCCAATATAGTTTTTCACTAAAATACCCATTGAGTTTTTCAATGAAATTATTTTACCTCCGTATTGTATGATTTTATTTGATTATTTTTTTTAAATCAGTTATATTACATTTTATGATTTCCAATTCACTAGAAATTTGCAAAGTTCTGTTATTTTTTATTTTCAATACCTGGAGTACCTGTGTTTCTGTTTTTCTTGTCTGTTGCATATGTTTGTATGTCTTTTATTTCATGCTGGACAAATTGAAATAGTATTTAGAGAAATAATAAGAAACCTTGAATGATGTTATCTTCCTCCAGAAAAAAATTGTTATTTGCTTCTGTCAATCACCAGGGTACTATCAATCCTGGATCTTCTGAACAAGTATTTATAAAGCACCTAGTATATTTCAAGTATTATTCTTGGCTCGGGGATATAGTAAACTAAGTAGACAGAATACTTGCCCTCAGGAAAGTTATACTCCTCTTTAAATTTATTCAAATTTAAATATAGGGAAAACTTGTCCTACATTTGCTATTTATATCAATTCCATACTCTTTTGGCATGAAAGTCTTCATATTCCTTTAAGTTACTACTTTTATCCATTAAAAAATCTCTAATGAGACTATCAATTATGGGTCCCTTTTGTAGTCCTTCTATAAAGAACATGTTTTGAGGTCATGGGAGGAACAAATTAGAATAAATGAAAGTATTAGTTGTTTCAAAAATAGTTTCATTTCCTGAGAAAAATATGGTCAAGTAACAAATTATGGCTAGAATTTATCTTCTTAGATTTGATATTAAATTACATAACGTATATATTTATAGAGAGACTATGTTGTTCTTTGTTTGAACTATGAATTTGATTGTTATATTTTCGTAACCTCTCATGAAGAAAAATCTTCAAATGGCTCAAGTAGATTTGATACTTCTACTTAATCTATCTTTTTGTTATGTTTACAAAAAAATTGGTAATTTTTCAATTAGCTTCTCCATAGGCAAAATAAGTTTACAATAAAAGTAATTGACATTTAAATCTCTGCTACTGAAAATAATTGAAAAATGCCTATCATAATTGCAAGTCATTTGAATAAAAATGTGGTTTATCATCTGAGACCTAATTGTCTAGAAATATTATTGTTTTATTCTGAAAATGTTAGCTGAAGCTATGCTGTTTGTGTCTCTATTCAAGTCGACCAGTAAAGTTGTGATTTTGAACTTACAGCACAATAAATACGTTTTGCATTTAAGTAGGGCTTAACTTTTTGCAAATCATTTTACATTAATACTCTCATTTGATATTTAACTCTCAAATAGGCAATATTTGTGCTGCATATGCCATTTTATGGATGGAGAAACTGAGGCTGAGAGAAGTTACTTTCCAAATCTTTTGTGGTACAAAATGGTTCAAGTGAGAATAACTAAACTTCTGACTTCTACACTTGTTCTTTTCTCACATTTTACTACATATATTCTGCAGACCACCATTTTGAGGCATGTAATATTAAACACATTTTTGAAAGGCTCTGTGGAAAATAAATTTGAAAAACACCAATCATTGCAGATTCACAATGTGTGTTAGCATATTAAAAACTCTGAATAAGTCCATCAGTATTTTTTCACTTTGTTTAATACAGTCTTTCCCACATTTGTTTTTGTGTGGAATTCTTTTTCATGAAACACATATCTATATTCTGTGTAAAGTGTTCTGTGAAATATATTGCCCAAAGAGCAAAGCTGTATTCTATTCTACTGTTCTTATCTTTCTTTTGTCCCATTGTTTGTTTATGTAGACAAAAGCACTCTGTGAGGTTCAAAGGGCTGTCCCATGTAGTTCTTAGCCTCAAAGCATTTTCAATTCTCTTAAGAAGCAGATTATTTCACTGACCTGGAACATTTCACAAGTTACATTATGTCACTATGGACACAGCCGATAAGCAATATGGTTGCCGAGAAGACGGGAAGATGAATGTGTTCATGAGAGAGGCTGTTCTAAAAGTGTACTGAACTGATTTCTATTCTAATTTTTGCCTCCACTTCTATGTGTGATCCTGAATAGTTCAGTTCATGCAGCATCTCCAGATTTTCTTTTTCATTCTTTTATAAAGTGGCCTTTGACAAGATCAGTCATTTTCAAACTGCACCTCGTAAAGTTCCTGAGAGGCCACGGCAAGGAGCAAGTTGGGAGAAGTTTTGTGGTGCCCAGAAGCCTCATGATTCAACCAGAGAGGCTCCCCTGCTTTTTATATTGCTCTTCCTCCTCAGTTTTCATATGAACAATGGGTTTGCAAGCTGAAATTAACTTTGATCCCAGTTTCTTTCTGTATTAACATTCTAAAAATCTCAATTTGTGAACAACTGAAAATGGGCAATCTGACCTATTTTAATTTTTTCATAATATGTAATCAATCTATATATAGTATTTCTTTATCCACACTTTCCTTAAATATTTATAAAATATTTTATAAATAAAATAAATATAAATAAATAAATTTCTTAACTGGTCACTTTGGGAAACGACTGGGCACTCAGAAGTTAAATGTTGACATTCATTAGTATTTTTCAGTGGTCACTGGAAAAGCAAATTACATTGTATTTACTTATTGTACAACATAAAGGTATATGACTAATTTGGAAGCAGTCTTTATATATTTTGGTTTGTGGAAATGTTGATTAATTACCAGCAGGAAGTTTGAATACTAGGGAAAAATTACTTTGACTATTCATAAAGATTAATTTAAAGAGCAGGACAAATTCCTCTCATGAACACGCATTTCTAGCAGTGTCAGAGACAAACACATTTGAATTTTAAAGGAAGAGATAAGATCTAGGGGAGGATTTCAGTTTTCAAAGATTATTCAGGTATCCAGTCATTTTCTTGGAGTGAATTAGACTTTCCAAAAGGGGACATTTCAAGCCAAAGGCAAATGTGTTCATTTCTTTCTACTGCAACAATGTGACTAACATTACATTTAAAAGTGTTTCCTGGAATAAGTTGAACTTCACCATCACCTTCGGTGGGATTTATTGGGCAGGTCAATAAAGCTAAGTGGGAGTAGACTGCTGTTGGAGATACATTAGTGGTGTTCTACCACATAATAGTTCCCTAATTACTTGCTTTAATGTACCTTTAGAAATTATGCAATTTATCCCCTACCTCCTCAGTGACTTAAATATTGGAGATTTTTTCATTCCTACACCCAAGTTGATTAGGATAAACTTCCTTTTAGAAAAATGATGGAGCAGGGAAATACACAGATTTATACTTAAAAATCCCTTTGTTATCAAAATCATTGAGTCCTTAAGGACTGTGATGAAGTCATTTAGTCTGTGGATGTATAAGGCAACAAAAATTAGGACAGCAAGTTTTAGTTATAAGGTTTCCCCAAAACTAATTTTACACTATTTTCATCATTTTTTTTCTTTTGCCAATCTATACGGAAAATAAATAAATAAAATTATTCCACCTCAAAATGCCACCTACTTCTTTTCCTTTACATTTCAGTTTTGTATGTGTTCATCAGCATTCAGTTGAAACCCAAGTGGAGTGGGTTTAATAGAGACATAGGTAAACACGGCCTAATTATACACATGCAGCCAGGTTTAAAGTGAACTAGACCCTCATTTCATACAGATAGGAAACGGTATGACAGTTTCTTTTTATGGTATTCACCAAAAAACCCTATGATCTGTGTGTCTTTGAGACAACTCATTTCATTTATCTGAGCTTAAGTTGCTTAATCTTTATAGGAAAGCTTATGTCAGGAAACTCAAGTAAGTAAAGGGTTGAAAATGGGCATGATTTGTAAACAAAATGTTTCTTACCCTTGGGAGGTTCTACTCCTTTATCAAGGCAGTCTTTTCTGGTAAAGAAATGATAACATATCAGTAAAAATGTAAGTACAGCATATTATTAATACAAGGAACATACAATGGGGAAGAAGAAAAAGGGTGGAGAGATGTGTGTGTGCGTGTGCATGCATCTGTGTGACAGGTAGTGGTGCAAAGAAGAGCGATTAGTGTCCAAAGGAATTTAAATTCAAAATTGAATAAGCTTTGTGTATGTGGTCCTGGCATTGCCTTACTTCTTTAAAATAAAATGCAAACCTCTAAAACATTAGTTTCTCTCTTATTGCTCTTTTCTGAGTTAGGGTTCAATCTGATACAATTTTGTAAAGAGTGAAAATGCAATCAGACACCCTGAGTAGATCAAAGAAAATGCAAACCTTTATCTTTTTGTGTTTCCCTTCACAGTTTAGCAGTTCTCAAGCTTAGAGACTTCAATGGTCACCTCAAGTAAAGAATACCTCAATCAAGTCCTACAATGTGTTAATGCATCTTAATAATAATAATGAAATAGCCTCCTTTAATGTAGGTGAAGGTCTTCATTTGTTATTCACTTAGGAGCTTAAAAAAGAATGCGATTTTATCTGATTGTCAGTCCACTTTGGGAAGCTTTGAGTAGTACAATGTGCCTAATGAGAGGGTAGAAAGAATGTCTGCTTCTTAAAACCATTCTCATGTTTCATTCACTGGGTAAACAAATATTTATGGAAAGCCCAGGAAGTTCTGGGGTGTGCTAAGTACTGGGATGAAAGTGTTTGAGAAAATAGCATCCTCTTGAGAACCTCTTGAACTAGTGGAGATGACAGACATACATCTAAATAATAACAAGACCATTAACAGATGTGTTTATGGTGAAAAGATGGTGGCAGGTCCAGGGACAGTTTTATATTTAAGGAAACAATTTTAGGAAAAACTAAGCAGGGCTTAGTTGGTCTGTTCTATTTCTGGCTTTCTAGTGGAACTCAGATCCAACATTAGTTAAAAATCACACCACACTACAAATGTTGTCTTTTAAAAGGTTGCATTTCAAATAAATAAAGAGGGAAGTGATAAACAGAGAAGTGCACATAATTCTCCCAGTTTTTTACCCTGCGTGAGGGAAGAGCACTTCCCTTCTTTTCTCCTTTCAGGGTCTGCAAGATTCCCTAAGGCAGAAGACTCTGTCAGCTGGTGAAATTTTAGGAGAAATGGTGAACTTATCACCACAAATTTTTATTCTCACAAGAATGAACAAGTGTTAAAGTATGTTGCAATTTTTTGGTCTGTAAAATAAAATCAAATAGGGGCTGACAAAGACTCTAGTCAGAAGCAAATATTTTAGAGCCAGCCTTTGAGACTAAGTTTGTGTATTGGCTCTTACATTTATTGGCCATATGATCCTAGGAGAACGACTTAGTTTTTGTACCTCAGGTTTCAATTCTAAAATGGGCTAATAACGCCTTCCTCATAAGGTTAGAAGGAGAAGTAAATGAGCTTATACAGGTAAAGTGCTGAGGACAGCACTTAGCATGTATTAAATGCTAAATAAATATTAGCTATTATATTCTATGCACATAAATCACCATGGATGGTGTGAGGTCAGAAGGAAATGAAATACTTAGATATTTATTCAAATAATGAAATACTTGAAATCTATACAGTTAAAAAATAACCATATGTTTGAAATAATCTTGTTCCTCTTCATTTATTTATTTAACACTCAATTAATATTTATTAAACATCTACTATGTGACACTTGAGATATACAAATGTATATAAATGACAAACAAAATGGGAAAAATCCTGCAGTCCTAGAGCTTAAATTCAAATTGAGTGGCTTTTAATTCTGATCGTGACCAACTAAAATAACTTCATGTCTCATGAAAACATGAAAACCCACAGTTCAAAAAGCACTTTTCAAGTGGATAAAAGATCCAATGGCATCTCAGTAAACTTAAAGACACTAAAATTACAGACGAGCGAGACTGGAAAAGCTTGCTTTTCAAATCCCATTTTATCCCCGACTTTAGGAAACTATTTCAGGAATTTGTTTTCCAAAGAAATGAGCACTTACTATTAATATATGGCAAGGCTCTGTGCTAAGCATTTTTCCTACATTTATTTTCCTTTGTAACAAACCTGCAAAAAAAGAACTGCCAGCATTTTACCGATGAGAAAACTACGATAAAGGCAGGTTAAAAACTTAGCCAGGATTGCATGAGTAGCGGAGTAGTGGAACTAAAATTCAAACTTAAGAAATCTGATTTCCAGGACACATGGTTTTTTACCAATATCTAATATTGTCACATTTTAAAATTCAGTGTGGCAGGGTTACAGAAAAAAAGGGGGAAAAGTAGAACCTCTTAATATTTCACTGAGAATAAAAAGGGTATTGAAACATTTTTACATTGTTAGAATGATACAACATGTTAGCACTTGTTACTTTTTGGTACTGAGCATATGGATGCTTGTTATATGAATCTTTATAATTTTCTATATTTTATTTTTTGAAAAAAGAAACCACACAGACACATGAAGATCAAACCATTTGTTATGCATTTACTATGTGCTAGGTGTTTTTATGAGCTCATTATTTGTATTTCCCTCTTTAATCCTCATAAATGCCTTGTTTGACAGATGCTGTTATCAAAACACAAATTTTAGAGACGAGGAACCTGAAGCACAGGGCGATTAAGAAACTGGGAGAGCTAGTATTCAAATCCTGGCAGGAAGGTTCCAGAGCCAGCTGGTGTTCTTCTTAAATACTGTCTGATAGTCTCACTTGAAATAAAAGCTGACACTTATGAAACAATTACAAAGTGGCAAGCAACGTTTCCCTCTTGTGGCATGCAGTAACTTGTTTTACAACAACTTTCCAAAAGAATAGGAAGTAAAAATAAAATTTTAAGCACTCCAACCAACTGAATGGACCCCATTTTGGCCAAGGGGACCTCGGAGAAACCTTAAAACTCAGTTCCTGGCCATGATAGAACAGGAGATCAGACACGCCTCATTATCCCCCCTCCTTTGCCAACAACCATCAGACTTTCTTCCTAAGGGCTAAACAGAAACCCACCCTTTGAAAATTGCTCCATTTGCTCCACCACTGACTTCAACCAGTTGCCCGACGCTGTCCCTTCTCTTTTGCAATTTCAATACAGCAACTGACCAGCATTTCTTCTTGATAAGAGACCACCAACCATGGACTAGTTCTGGCTGGTTTACAGATGCTGCACACAAGATGTCTCTGTGTCTTCAATTTCATGTTTTGACAAATAAAATCTAATTT
>CAUYSK010030391.1:0-38370 GCA_963575035.1 Avahi laniger
CTGAAAGACAGGAATTGATAATAGGAGAATGTACTTTGTTTTTGTGGAACAGAAACTGTTTTAGATTAGAAAAATGTGTTCTCTTTGATTCTAACTAATGCTGTTTGCTTCTGTAACCACGCTTGCTTTTAGTTGTTAGTCAAATATAGTTAATCAGAATGGAAAACAGGGCAGGAGTAACTCCATGACAGGCTGAACTTCCTAGAATAGGCCTAAGTTTCAGTTTCCCTGAAACCGAAACGCAGACCAAAATTGGCGCCGGCGCGAAAATTGAAAATCTCGAGGCCTGGAGCCAACCAATCAGGAGTCAAAACAATGCACCACTTTCAAAAGCACCAATGGACTAAGGGGGGGAGGGGGGATGGTGTGCCCAGCGTGTCATGCGAAACCTGCATGTCGTGTGCCACTGGTGTGTCGTGTGTAAAAAAATTATTAAAGCTTCACTCCTACCCCAGGGCGGGGTCCTGGTTCATAGGAGAGGCCACTGCGTTGGTGCTCTGGGACTTGGACTCTAGCTCGAGCTAGTCAATAAACTCCTTTGCCATTTGCAGCCTCGGTGACTCTGCCTCTCTGTTCCTGGGGCCGAGGGGAACTGGATCTAACAATAGATACAGGGAGTACTAGCACGTCCAGTGCCCGTGTGTGGATTTCTTAAAGACATGTCCTTTGAGTAGATCATTAGAAAGAAGCAAATCTTTCTTCAAGCTGAACACAGCTTCCACTCACCTAGGGGCCTTTCTCAGGACAAAAGCTGCACCACTCCACTTGGTAGCACCAGCTAAGCAAATACCATTCCAACATGTCTCTTTCCTATCGAATTCAACAAGAATTAATGTCTTTGTGGCTGACACTACTGTATGTTTATCAACCTCCATTCTTTTTCCTCCCGGACACATAGCTGACTACATTTCCCAGCCTGCTTTGCAGGTTTTGGGCTCCAGATGATTAAGTCCTGGCCAAGGGAATATGGAAAGAAGTGATGAGAGTCAGCCCATAAAAATCACCCATCTCATCAGCTATTCCGTCTCTTTCCCTAGCTGTTTACGAAAGTCACTTAGAAGAGGACAGAGCCACAAGGTAAGAGGACCCTGAGCTCCTGGTTCTTGAATGAGTGCATAGAACACAGTCCCTCTTGCCTCCACATGCCAAGAAACAAACTGTTACAGTGTTGAAGCACTGATAGTTTGTGCTTGTCTGTTAAAGAAGCTAACCTACCATGACAAATACACTATTTGCAAACAAGAATCCTGATTAGTCCTGGTCTTATTAGATTGCTTAATTTTGTCCATGTCTTGTCATCTCAATTAACTTGTAAGCTCCTTAAAAATGAGATCTGGAGTTTGAAATATACATTTTTTTCTTTACCTGGGGTATACCTGTGGGTAAATTAGAGCTAAGGGATTCTTTAGAAATATGCATTATTTCTCCTTGCCCCAGTTTCCTCCCTAACAGCACTCGCTTCACAAAAAAGGGAACCAAGATTTGGAGAAAATGAAATTGTAGGTACTGAAAGAATATTCAATTGAATAAAATTATATATAACTGTTGATTCTGAAATCAGTTTTCTATACTCACTGATCAGGAAAACAAAGTTGGAAAATGTTTCCTTTTTGTCCTTCCATAGTTTCTCAGTAAAAGGAACTTCATTAGTCTCTATTACTGCATAACAAGTTACCCAAAACTTAGTGGCTTAAAACAACAAACATTCATTGTCTCAATGCTGTGGGTCAGGAATCTGGGTGTGGTTTGGCTGAGGGCCTTTGGCTTAAGGTCTCTCATGAGGTTGTAGTCAAACTGTCAGTTGAGGCTGCAGTTCCATCTGAGGACTATATGGGGTGGAGGTGGTCTGCTTCCAAGCTTACCTGTGTATTTACAGGCCTTGTTCCCATACCACATGAGTCCCTCTACAGGACTGTCTAACAATTTGGCAGCTAGCTTCCCCTAAAGTGAGCAATGCAAAAGGGAGTACCCACAATGGAAGCCACAGACTTTTTTATAACCTAATCTTAGAAGTGACATCATCAACTCTGCCATGAATACTAGTGTGAGAGGATCACTGGGGGCCATCTTAGAGGCTGCTGCTTACTGCAGAGACATTCTAGAATTTTTCCAGGAGCCTTTATAAAGGACTACTGGAGTTTCTTGAGCTCTTTTCTACCCAAGCTCTTTTATTTCTTTTCCAAACCCAGCTTTATAGTCAGTCTGTGTAGTCATTCTGAATACAATCAGCAGACAGAAAATGGACCAGTTATTTTTAACAGAGAGAATTTAATACAAAGAATTGTTATCTAGGAGCAAAAAGAGTAATAGGTGCTAGCAATTGTATGAAGCAGCTACCACCCCTGGTGCTGTGGAAACAAATGAAGAACTTAAAAGTATTAAAAGGCAGACATTTTTTCAGGCACAGTGGCATGTGCCTAAAGTCCCACTGACTTGGAGGCTGAAGCAGGAGCATTGCTTGAGTCCAGGAGTTCAAGGCTGCAGCGAGCTATGATTGTGCCACTACATTCCAGCCTGGGTGACAGAGCAAGACCCGTCTCTTAAAAAAAACAAATAACAACAACTGAAAAAAAAAAATAGAAACTTATAGGAGGGGCCCAGAGCACTGAAATTCAGATCACTAGTGAGGGGGCATTACTCAGCTGGTGCTGAGTGAGGTCTCTGTGCTTGGAGGAGGAAGGAGTTCTGCAGAGCTGGGACCTACACCTCTTAGGAGGGAGTGCCAGCAGCTGGTGCAGGAATGCAAGGAGGCTGCTTCTCCAAGTATTGGGAAAACTGCAAACTGGACTCAGCTGGAAGGAACTGCTGCTGCCGGGGTGAAGAAGCAAGGTTGCGGCCATGCAGGCAGGAACAGGAAGCAAACAGGAAGGAGCAAGTCATTCTTCCTTCTCCTAACAGTCTCTCTCTAGCATCTCCTATTTGCAGGACCTAAAACGGAGCTGCTTGCAAAGGAGGAATTTGGTTTGTAGGGTTCCAGCCTAGTGTCTCCAAACAGAGTAAAATGGGTGTTGGGAAGGTATTGGAACTGTGAGAGAGAATATCTTCATCACTTGTGCATGGAGCCATCCCCAACTCTGGTAATTTGGTATATTCTTTCGTTTCCTTAAATGCTCCGTAATTATAATCAGTGCTGACATTTGCACATCTCACTACAGCTTTTTCAAGCCTATTATCTCACTTAATCTCATGAGAATGATAGGAATCATTCTTTCCCCACTGAAGACAACCGTGTCCAAAGAGGTCAAGCACTTGCCACTTGGACCTCAAATCCAACATCTTTCTCAGTGTATCATACTGTCTTCCCAAAATTGGTCCATAAGTTACATGAATCAATGGCCCTATATTTATTAGTAAATCCCTGATTACCCAGAAATGAATTCATGCAAGCATATTTAGTTATGATCATTTTAATTCTCCTCGAGTGATTGAAATTCTTAAGACTTCCACTCACTCAACCAAAATTCAATGAGCATATTCTTGGCTGTGAAATCCTAGGAGACACACCTTACATAGAATAGGGTATCTGCCCTCAAGGATCTCCCAGTCTAATGCAGAAAACTTTAGAAAAGGAAGTTTCAGTGTATAAGAAGTGCCTTTATGGGGATGGTGTGAGATGACAGTGGAGAAAAGAGCCATTCTCCTCCACTCTCCACTCTTACTCCCCTTGGGGAGGAGAAAGGAGGGAGAAGGAGGATGGTGAAGGCTGGAAGGAGGAGATCACAGGACTTGGGGTGTGTCCCAGGAAGAGGAAACAGCCCACAAAACATCCAGAATGCAGGAAAGAACAGCGCCAATTGGGAAACTGCTTTCCTAAGCACATCAAGACTCCCTCCTAGAGAACAAGAGGCGGGGGAAGACTAGAGAAGAAAGCGGGGGGTGCCCAGCCAAGAATGGCCACCTGGAATAGTTTGAATACAGTTCTGAGTACAACTGGGGAATCTTATCTCAGAAATCTCTTCTCAAAGCAGCAGCAAGGCCAGAGTCTGTATCTGGTCCTGTCACCTGCATGCTTGAGGTGACAGAAGATAAAACCTCCCCTTGTCCTGGGTCCCCTGGACTAAGGATTCTGCCCTGGATAGCCAAGACCCAATTGGTTCTGAGCCCACTGCTGAAGAAATTCTCATCTTTCTTGGTTCCAGTAGGTCACTGTTTGATGTCATAGGACATTTTCTAGGAAAAACATATGCCAAACTTTCCGCCTAATAAGTGGGCAATGCCCCCACAGAAAGACCAAGGAGGAAAAAGCCCCTGTTTGGAAAGCCCCAAGTGACCAGATTTCTGAGCCTCTGTATTTTCATTCTCCCTCCCTTCGCTCCCCTTTCTGAAGTCATCGTAACCTCTAAATCCCCATGGGAGACTACAACACAAAGATTGGTCCTCTGCTTACTAAGCCCATGCTCACCATCTTGTCACCTTTCATACTGGTGAAGGAGCTCAGGAAATTTCACTCCAAAATATGACTCCTTGGTATAAACAATATTTTGAATTAAAGGCCCTTACAGATCTACAGGCCCACAGAAGGGGCTTTCCCTCTATTTGCATAAGCAGCAGACCCATCAAAAGAACAATTGACTTCCCTTCCTTCCCATTATCTCACTATACTGCAGGAAAGAAAATCAAGAATGCAACCAGACCTGGCCCAAATCACTTTAAATATAATACCTCTCTCTCAAGGTTAATTTAATTTGCAGAGAGAGTCACTTACAAGTCAATCAGTTTCCCCACCCATTCATCCTCCAGTGGCAACCATTTATTGTCCCTGAATTACCTGTATTCTTCATCTCCCTCTCCCTTCTAAAAGGAGTGTAGAAACATATCTGGATCCCACTGGGATATTGGGTAATCACTCTGTGATTCTCCCTATGCACGTGGTAAATAAACCTCTTTCTTTTATTAATCTACCTTAATTTTGAGTTGATCTTTCAGAAAACTTTCAGGGGAAAGGGGAAGTTATCTCCTCACCCCACACACAAGTGTTGCAAGGACTTTGAGCTAAAGGAGAAAATTTAACTCTTTCCAAAAAATATCTTGGAGGCTTCCTGAGCAGGGACAGCCGACCACCATAAACTTTTGGGTGGATCCTCATATTCTTAAATATTTTGTGCCATTAAAAAAAGTTTCCTCTTGAGGGTAGGGTTACTGGGGTGCTTCCACATTTTGTGTTTTTATATTTCTATATTGTCTGAATTTTTTTAACCACCTGTTATATGTGTAATTTAACAAATGTGTCTGTAAATATATATTTAAACCCATCAGAAGTGTTATTGTTGTTACTAATAGTGTGCGGTACCTGGATTCCAGGAGCTGGAGGGAGCTTTCAAAATCACCTATAAACCCTATTATTCCAATTATGGTCCATGGGCCAGCAACATCAGCTTCACCTGAGACTTTGTTAGAAATGCAGAATCTCATGCCAACCCTGGATCTACTGAATCAGAATCTGTATTTTAACAAATCTCCACATGATTTATATGCATATTGACATTTGAAAAGCCCTTATGTAGTCTAGCCAACTTCTGGATTTTACTGCTAAGGAAACAGGAGGGGTAGGGGGAATCATTTGTCAAAAGTTCACGGCTTGTCAGCACCAGAACTAGGCTTCATCTCCTATCTTTAGACTCCCAAACTATGCCTTCAGGCTGTCTCTCCAGCTTGTGGTCTTCCTACAACTTTGGCTTATTTTTCTATACTTTATAACAAAATGCGTTCTAGGTCTCAGGGTAACATGGAAGGTGAACATTATTCCTTCTGTGCAGTTCAATACTGCTAGGTAAGGTAAGACACTGGCAAGCTGGGAACTTGGTCCAGCAGCCCTGGATTGAGCCCTAAATTATATTTTAATAGCGTTTGAAAGAAAGCCCAAGGTGGATTTAGGAACAAGTGAGTGTGGGGAAACCAGTAAAGCCAGTGACATCAGGGCATCTTCGGAAGCTCAGAGAAGGGCAGGGGAAAGGTTTGGGAATCCCTTAGGTATCAGTTCTCATTTGTACAGATGATGAAATGAATGAGTGGACAGCTGGCTGCTGTGTTACAAAGAAAGGAATCACCTGTCACTGAGTTGTGAGTGCTCAACAAGGGCTAAGCAGGCCAGCTGTTTACAGAGTGTGAATGCAGCTCCCTATACGCACTCTTGTAGACGAGATCGTCCCAGCTTGGTGGCATGGCTGGGGTCTGCAGCGTCACCTGCTCCTTTTGATTTGAAGGCACCCTCAGATTGGGGTATGTCCGACTCAGCAAAGGTCTGGGTTTGGCACCAACCAGCAGAGCGGCCAGATCATGGGATGGCTCCCCAGAGCTGGAGCCAAGGACTTGCCTGAGACTTTGGGAGACACTAAGGTCAAAAGTGCAGGCTGAGTGTAAAACACCAGGAGAGGCAAAGTCCTACAGATCAGAAATACCGTCTGGAAATTGGCTACAGTGCAGAGAATAGGCACCAGGGAAACGCAGCCAGCCTGCAAGAAGAATGGTCTGTTCAGGAGCTGAAAGGTGGGCTACGGAGGAAAGCGCAATTCGGGCTCCGCCAGTCTTTGGCTGTGTGACCGTGGGCGAGTGGCTGCTTCTCTTAAAGACATCGTACATTCAATTAAATGATCTTATTTCAAGTTAATTTCAAGTTATATCTTTTTGTTCAAAATAAAACACTGACTCTTGTAAGGAGTTGAATATAAAGTCATTCTTTTCTGAGCGATAATTTTTTCAGGAGAAGATAAAGCAAACATTGCTTTACATTCGGGCATACGGATGAACTTACTCGAGGTTTTAGTTAATAAGTGGCAGAGTGGGATTCAACACTGGTCTCACAGCAGAATCCAAGTTCTCAAGCCAAAGCTGTGGTGTGTGTCAACATCAGGACCAAGTTGAGGCATGACCTGTCCAAGCCATCCCTGAGGGACGCTCGCTCTCCCCGCACCGGTATGTCTGCTTGGCCCGGATGAGCAGCCCTGCACAGCCTTCCTGGGGTTATGGGCTTCCCTCTGTGGGGAGGAGAAATGCCTTTTCCTCACCCATCCTACATTCAGGGTTGAGGCCACTCCCTATAACAAAAGACAGATTAACAAGAGAAAAGCATACAAGTTTATTTCCTATATATTTATTGAATATAGTAAAATAAGTTTTATGCGACATGGTAGTCTTCATAAGGAAATGAAGACCCAAGGAAACAGTTAAACCTGAGTATTTGTGTACTAGGATTGATGGAGAGTGGACAGTCATGGAGAAATACAACAGGGCAAACGGTAGGGTCTAATGGTAGTAAACTGGGAAAACTTGTCAAGGCCTGTTCGCTCAGATTCTTCTGTGTCTCTGTGTCTTCAGAGACAAGGACATTTCCTTCCTCTAGGTATAGGGAGGTCCCCTCTCACCTGAGGGTCTTATGATCTGCTTCAGGGGAGACCAGAACATCAGAGTGACCTTCCCGCTTCTGCTGTTTTCTTCAATATGACTAGGTGCCATATTTGCGAGTAGCATGTCCTGAACCTCATCACCTCATGAAACTTAGCACACTGTGTTGTAAATTGTACGGGAGACTGTTTGAGGGTAAACTGTGTCATACTCCATTGTGATCACAGCACTTAATGCAGTGGCTGACCCATAACAAATGCTCAGTTGAAAATATCTGTTGATTGGCTATATTCCCTCAGGATCTGATAAATCTACCGTGCCAGACATGTATGGCAGATTAGCACTGAAACTCCATCTCAGCTTCCTTCTAGTGTACATCCCTATGATGGGGAAGCTAGAGAGGTACAAGATATGTGTCCTAGACTTTCTTGCAGCTAAGCTCTGGAAGTGACCTAGGCTTGGCCAACCAGATGCAGGAGCAAGAATTCTGGAATGGAGCAGTGAGGTGACAGGCTTCTGCTGCCTCTGCTGAGTCCATGGCCGGCATGGTTGTCGGAACATTTGTTTTTTCTGCAGTACCATTGGGGGAAGGCCTGATGCTGGGTCACTTGCTCTGTGGGAGTCAGGAGTCAGGGCACAGGGCACCCATTCTGTGGGTGCAGACTATAGATACCATGACATGACTCTTCCAGGTCACAGCAGGGCTGAGGTCATTTTGGAACCAAAGCTTCCTTTTCATAGAGAAGGTCCAAGAAAAGAGAAAATATCCCTGTATTGCGCAGAGCATTTTGGAGTCATTTCTAAAATCTCAATCTAGACCGTTTCTTTAGCCCTCCCAATGACTCTACAAGCCATTTTAACACTAAATTTTTAGTTAGGATATTGCTTCAGCTGCTTCCCCAGGATAAATAACAGTAGCTTAAACAAGGTAAGGGATTTGTTTCTCTCTCATGTGAAATTATAAGCCAACAGGCAGTCCAGGGGAGTATGGTGGCTCTATCCCCCAAGGTCATTCAAGGACTCAGATTTCTACCTTGTTGTTGTCCTGTCACCTTCTAGGGTGTTGCCCTAATTCCATGTTGAAGCTCTTCCTCACCACCGTGTCACATATTTCAGTTTGTGGAAACGGAAAGTGGGAAAGAGGAAATGGAGGGAAAGCAGTTCCCTTTTGAGGAAATGACTTGAAACTTCAAGTGCCACTTTCCTACATATCCCATCAGCCATAACTTATCCACAGGACCCCATCTAGCTGCCGTGGGCTGGCAAATGTGGTTGCTATGTAGGCAGCCAAATAAATGGCCAGCTAAGATAGGAAATAATGGCTATTGGTGAATAATAGTCTCTGCCATACTCAACCAAAAAAAAAAATTTCTGTCTTGCTTAAACTATTAGAGGAATTATATTCTCTGCAACTGAAAACTGTCACAGCTACTTAAACTGATCTCAAGAGGGGGCTTCCACCTTCTGTTGGAATAGAATGAAGCAACAGCTACAGAGCCCAGTTTGTGTCTCAAGGTCCCATTAGCAAAACAAAAAGTAGCATAAGACTAAGATGGGGCTTTTGAGAAACATGCAATGCAGTTGAAAAATTCAGATTAACATGTAAAAATGGCCTTGCGGAAGACAAACAAATAAAAAACCCTGAGTGTTACACTTTAGAGGTGAGGTGAACGAAGAGGAAGACTTAGCCTAAAGGATGAGTAATGTTGATAGAAAATAAGGATTTCAGGTCATGGGATACTGCATAATAAATTCTATTTTGGAAGAGAGTGACAGAAGATATGGGCAGCTCCTTGTTACAAGTAAAACTTAGCTGAGAGGCAGGTGCTAAGGGTATTTTTATTTCCTGGCACAGTACAAGCACCCCTTTACCTGCAGTTTCACTTTTGGCAGTTTCAGTGGTGCTCCAAAAATATTGAATGGAAAATTCCAGAAATAAACAGTTTATAAGTTTTCAGTTGTGCACTGTTCTGAGTAATGAAATCTCTCACCACCTGGGATGTGAATCATCCCTTTATCCAATGCATCCACACTGTATATGCTACCTGCGTGTTAGTCACTTAGTGGCTGTCTCGGTTGTCAGATCGACTATTGCATTGTATTTCAGTGCTTGTGCTCAAGTAACCCTTATTTTCCTTAATAATGGCCCCAAAGAGTGATGTTGGAATATTATTATAATTGATCTATTTTATCATTAGTTATTGTTAATAATCTCTTACTGTGCCCAGTTCATAAACTAAATTTTATCATAGTTATGTATGTATAGGAAAAAACATAGTATAGTAAAGTCTGGTACCATCCGCAGTTTCAGGCATCCACTAGGGATCTTGGGACATATCCCCTGAGGATAAGGGGGAACTACTCTGTTGCTCCATAAATTAATATTACTATATTAGAGACAGAAACAGTCTTAGGAATTTTTCAGGGCTCTGCCCTGAAAGAATATGTGAACATGTTAGTTTGCATATCAAAAGTAGCTCCACCTCAGGAGGGCATCTCAAAGGTCAGTAGCAGCTGCTTTCCAAGGTGATACTGCAGTCTCAATCCCATGATTCTCACTTGCTTTGAAGGAAAACGCAAGGTCTGCATGGAACCACGGGATGAGAGCTGATCAAAGAATGTCTGCCTGAGAGACAGATACCTGCGGCTAAAAACAATTAGCCCAAGGGATAGTTCCTGCTTGACTTCTGATGACCTGTCTCTATTTGCAATAACTAGATAAAAAAAAATATGGAGCCACTATATCTCTGTTTAACCCTTCTGTTAAGTGATAGCTTTATCTTAGAACTTAGAAATTTGTCCTTGAAAGTTTTTGTAACCAGAGTTAGTTAAGGGATCTATAGAAACCTTTTGAAATACTTGTAACCTAAAACAAACTACCTGTTATTATGTAAGTCTGTTACCCCTGACAATGGATCTCTGTACCTATAAATACCCATGTAAAACTTCACTCGTGGCCTTACGATTGATAGGGATATTGTAGGGACCCCTGAGTACCCTGCTTTTTGTGCTTTATCTTTATAAGTCTATAAAACTATACCTTTGTCTCTGTGTATTCTTTTATTTCTATTATTTTCCATTTTCTATTATTTTCTTATCCTTTGTGACAACTCCTACCTAAGGGACCCGATTTTTTGCTGGGAGCATAGCTAACTCCCCACACTACTGTACTACATGTTGGCCTTAGTTTGGATTTCCCCATTAGCATCCACGTTTAAATCCACGTTTATATGAATACGTCAATACACCTCCCAGCACCCTATAAAGAAGGCATTATTATTACTAGTTAGAGTTGAGGAAATTGAAACACAATGAGAATAAGTAAGTTTCCCAAGGTCATGTGGGTTGTGTAAGTGTTGGGCTGGGTTTCAAATCCAGGCAATCTGTAGCCTATGCTCTTCAGCACTTCTCCATTGGTTAGCATGCTTAGCTGTGATTACAGCTTCCCTGCTTTGTCTCAAGGTGGCCACCACCAGCTCCAAGTCAAAGATTTGAAAATACAACAAAGGATCCAGACAGTTTATAGATGACCTTGTATATAATTAGTCTCTATGAATGAAAAAGCCAACAAGACTTCATCAGTGCTTATGCTTTGCTCACTATTGTACTAGACACATAAGATGTAGTCCCTGCCTCTGAGGAACTTAAATGTTCCCTAGAAGTCATACGAGGTAGACAGCCATCAATGTGGGGGGCTGCAGAAAAACCTATACATTCCTTCAACAAATATTTAAGGAGTAATGATTACAGGCCAGACCCAGAGCCTGTTTATCAATGACAACAAAACTCACTGGATTTCTGTCCTCATAAAGCTCAAAATCTAATGAGTGAGATAAATATTAAATAATTACAGATTGCATAAATTGCTTTAAATTGTATACAAGTACATAAAGTGTGCAATAAGAAAAGATGGCCTATGGGCGTTCATTTAGACTTAAGATATCAGAGAACCAAAAAGGTATGTTTAGTCTTAGTCTTGAAAAATGAAGAGGAATTGGACTAAGAGTGGGGGAAGAACATCTTTTGCCAAGTGAGTAGAGTAGCAAGTATAAAAACCCTAGGGTGACACAGAGGCAGAGAGTGGGGGGGTACTTCAAAGAACTCCAAGAGGGAGTTACTATATGCAATGGGGAAAATGGTTTAAGGCGAGTCTGGAGACATTGGAAATCAAGCAAGCCTTACAGACCAGTCAAGGAGTTTTATTAATAGTAGTTGTAAGTGAAATGGGGAATCCACTGCAAATTCAGATAAAGAAATGACTATACGATTTACATATAAAGACAATCACTCTGGTTGCAATAACAATGGATTATAGAGAATTAAGAGTGAAAAAAGGGAAACCAGTTAAAAGCTTTTGCGGTAGTCCGGGTCTTTAGATGCTAAGTTTCAGATGCTTTTCACTACACCTCAATGTGTACTTGAAGATGCTGGGGCTAGAACTCTCCAAACCACATTTCCACTTGGCTAGCTAGTTACCTGCTGAGCTCAGCCAGGAGGGGGCACCAGCAGGAGCCTGCACACCTGGAGAAAGCAGGGATTGCTCCTTCCTGTTTGCTTCCTGCTTCCTGTTCATTTCTTGTTCCTGTCTACCAGTCGCTTCACCCTGGCAGCAGTAGTTCCTTTCGGAAGCAATGGTTAAATCTACTTTGCAGTTTTTCTAGCACTCCCAGAACTGGCCTCATTGAGCCCCCTCTTCAGAGTTCTGGGTCCCAGGCCAATGGGGTGGTTCTTCAAGCTCAGAAGTGCTACAGGGCCAGGCAGAGCCTTTTCTCAGAGTCTGCGTTTCATCTCTGCAGACACCTTCCCTCATATTGCTGAGTTTTAATAATGCCAAACTCTTCCTTTCCTTGTCCCGACCCCAGAGGCATCTGCTTCCTGTAGTTGTTGGCTCCACGATACCTTAGTATTTTTTTTTTTTTTTTGCCAGTTTAGTTGTTCAATTCCCAGACAGCAATTCTCTATGTTAATTCTCCGTGTTAAAATAACTGGTGTAGTTTCTCTCTCCTGGCTAGACCTTTTCTGACACAACATGGGATTTTCCCTTCCTTAACTTTTGAGCTTTCAAATATATATTCTTATTGCATCATCTAAAAATTTAAGCAAATAAAATGACAGCCACTGAATAAGTATAAGCTTTGCAATCAGGAACACAGCAGAGCTACTTACTAGCACTCTGACCGTGGGTGTGAGCCTAAACTTCAGTGTGTCTTAGTTTCTGTATCTATAAGGTAGGTATAGTACAACTTCTACTTAAAGTGGTCATTGTCATGGACTGGCACATGCTAGGCACATGGTAGGTACACAGTTCGTGGCAATTAGTATTAAAGTATCTTACATAGAGCGTGTTTGATTTTAGATATTTAGTCAACAAGCATTTTAGAAGATGCTCTGTAAATGTTAATCATCTTCCTAGTCACTCTTGCCAACCTGCAGGTGCCTCTGATTCATGGCTTCCTCTCTCATACATCTTCTTCGACGTCTCTTCCCTATATAGTCACTTGCTTCCATTTTCTCCTTCCAAAATCAGAATTGTCACAGGGTCAGGAAGAAAGCACTCAACACAGTACCTGACATTTTGTACAGATTCAATAATCATTTGTGACTAACCTCCTCCACTTGTTAACTGCTCACACCGGCTTTGTTGTGCTCCTTACACCCTCTGAATACCTTGGCTTCCCTGGGGAGAGCTCATGCCTGGGCCAAAACATCAGGAAAAAAAGGCAGAGCAGGAAAAATGAAAAGAAGGCAATTTCCGCTACATCCCATGGCTTCCTATTTTCAAGGCCAGTGTCATTTCAACCAGCTTCCCTCTAACGTAGGCCAGCTGGAGCCCTGTCAGCCCTAAGGCCCATTAGCAGTTGATTAAGGGGTAATCAGCAAGTGCAGTCAGGATCATTAGCATTTCTACGTTCCCATTTGTAAATTATAACTGGCTTCAGTGAGGTGAAAAACAGCTGGTGGGAGCTTCTGGAAATTCATCTCCAGGTCCAGCTGAAGTGCCTGCTGGGAATCCTTGGAAATCACAGTAGGCCAGACAGGTCCCTTCCCACAGGGTCAGCACTCACCGAGACCTCTACACCTCCCCTGCGGCGTAGAAGTACGACAGTTTCCTGTCCTAGGGAGGAAGGGCATGGTCATGTTAGAAAAAACAGACTCTGGAGTTAGGCAGACTTGGGTTCAAAACTCAGCTCCTATGCTTAGTAGCTTGGTGACCTTGAGCAAGTCGTTTAACCTCTGTATCAGTTTCTTTATTGGAAATACACTCTTTTCCTTATGGAATGATTTTTTTCTTCATTTTTAAACAAATCAAAATGGTATCTGACAGTAAACATATCAGTGTGCCAGGGGTTCAAGGAAAAGAAAGAGGGAGAGATGAGTAGATGGATCGCCGGGAATTTTTAGGGCAGTGAAACTATTCCATATGACACTGTGATGGTGGATACGTGACGTCATGCATTTGTCAACAGCACAAAGAGTAAACCTTAGTGTAAACTATGGACTTGAGTTAGTAATAATGTAATATTGGTTCATGCATCATAACAAATGTCCCGCATTCATGCAAGATGCGAATAATAGAGAAAGCTATGTGCAGGAGGGTGGGGAGAGGGGTATGTGGGAACTCTGTATTTTTAGCTCAATTTTTCTGTACATCTAAAACTTCTCTATAAAGTCTATTTTTTTAAAAAAAATTTGACTAATTATTCCTTACCCAGAGTTGCCTAGTCCAGTGTGTCTCAAAATCTAACGTACATGCTAATCATCTGTGGGGACTCTGTGGGTCCAGAGCGGGGCCTGAGAGTCTGCATTGCTAGTGAGCAACGCTGCAGGACCTCAACCGCACTGCAGGCAGCAAGGCTGGTATGTGAAGCAATAATTATCTTCCCAACTGGGAAATGGTAGGTGCTCAACAAAGTGTGGCAGTTGTTAATATTAATAGGATTCCTTTCCCTGCCATTGTCCGGGCACTTTAAGGTCAAAAGAGAGTCCAACATCTGGCTCCACTAGGGAGCATCTGGGAACATCTGGTCCCAAACTTCAGGGACTGTGCACTTACATGGCAACTGGATCCATTTTGAAATAATATTGCTAGATAAAATACAACACACCCAGTTAAATTTGAATGTCAGATAAGCAACAATAATTTTTTAAAGTAAGTATGTCACACGTAAATATGTTCCCCAGAAACCAATTCACTTAATCAAGGAACTGCCTCTCTTAGGTCATTTCCTTGTCCTCCCCTTTGTCATGAGCAAGTGGCCAGCAGTGACTGTGTGGATGGAATACCAAGTGTGCTTAGGGACGCTGCCATCCATTTCCATCAAATGACCGTTAACACGTCCCTGACTTCACAGTTTACAAAACACTTTCACATCCTTTAGTTCAGAGTTTCTCAAACTTTAGCATGCATACACATCACCTGGGAATCTTGTTAAAATGCAGATTTTGAGTCAGTAGGTCTGAGGTTCCACATTGCTAACAAGCTCCAGCTGACACTGATACTCTGGCCTGTGGCCCACATGGAGTAGCAAGGGTTTAATCCCCCGTGGTGGGTTATAGCATCTCCATTTTATAGCTGACAAAAATAAGGCTTAGATTAAGTGGACATTCTCTGGGCTGCCCAGAGAGAGAGAGAGAAAGGAGAGGATGGGGAGAGAGAGAGAGAGAGAGAGAGAGAGAGAGAGAGAGAGAGAGAGAGAGAGAGAGACGAACCTCCTACATGTGTGTCAAGCTATACCCTACTATGCTGTCTCTGCAGGAGACAGAAATCTAGGGTCCGCATCCCTTTTTAGTCCTTTACAGGCTGTGTGATCTTGAAAAAATCACTTGGCCTCTCTGAATCTCAGTTATCTCAACAGTAAGTCAGCAGGGTGACAAGGGTTACCTCTCAGAGGTTGCCATGAAAGGCTAATGAGAAGATCTTTGAAAAGATTTATATCCTGTAACATGATACAAATGCTATTGTTTTTATTAAATCCTGTGTACAGCTCTTTAAAAAGTTGTTCTAAGTACTTTGCAAGTATTCATTATTTAATCCACCCTAGGAAGTAGGTGTTATCATTATCATCCCCCTTTTTCAGTAAAGGAAACTAGGCACAAAAATGTAAAGTGAATTGGCCAAGGTTACAGAGCTAATAGAAGCCAAGATTTGGACTCAGCAGTCTGGCTTCGGAGCCCGTGCTCTTAATCTTTAGCTACATTGCTTCTCTCTAGGTATTAGCCCCACTTCTCCCCCTGTTGGTTTTATGGATGATGAAATTGAGGTTCAGAGAAGTTAAGTGATTTTTCCAGTGGTCACATAGCAAGGCTGTAAATACGTGATCCACAGGGAATCTTCTCTTCTCAAGGCAACTGTCCAGCCCCAAGTGGGCCCCACCTCTCTGCCTTACAACAACTCATGGACACTCTCAAAGGAAGAGGGTAGCACTATATTTTGGTCCTGGGGGAAGTAGGAGGAGAGTGGGAAGGGGGTGGGGAAGGGCTGGGGAGGGAAGCTTTTCAACTTCTTTCCAGCAAGGGTAAGTGGGTGAGACCATGTTAGCCTCCTGGCCCACTCCCTGTCACCTTCAAGCCATCATCCTCCAGGGAAGACCCCAGAATTCACCAACATTGGGCAAACACACACTGTCATGCATTTCAAGCCACAACCTGAGAAATGGCTTCTTGACCTAAAGGTGACCAACATACCTTTGTGTAGCAAATTCAGCACAGAATTCTAGGTCTAAAATCTGCTGATCTTATATATTCATGGGGGCTATTTAAACACAGTCTGGTAAGAGGGGCAGCATGGGACTTGGAATTTGGAAAGCAATTTTTGGCTCTGTCATTTTCTGAGTGGCAGTAGGCAAATTCCTTCAGTTGGCCTAGCCTCAGTCTCTCTACCTATAAAATGGATATAGAAAAAAAACTTAAAATTCGTTGCCAAACCTCAGGTGACTCTGGACCCACCAGAGACTTGATGTGATGTACTGCAGACTTCATTGAGAACTGTCCCGGGATTCTTTGCCTGCGCCAGTACAATAGCAAAGTAAGCGTTTATAATCCAGTTCATGAGCCAACCACAGACTCGAACCCAGAGCCTTCTCTTACGTAGTGAACTCACTTCATCTTACCCCATCACACAACCCTGTCAATTTCTCTGCTCTGGGAGACCAGCTAAACTTGTTTTTTGAGTGATATAGGTTTCCTCTGCCTGGCAAACTCAGCTTTTTTTCCCCCCAGCTCTGGTCGTGTTCATAGTTTTATTTGACAACATATCCCATAGAGCATGCTAAAGTTTAAATGAGTTTGGTACAGTGTTTGGTATCTGGTAAATCTGAAAAGAAATGGTAGCCAGCAGCAGGAACAGCAGCATTGCTGTAGTATTAAAGTAGCTGCATTCGTCTGTTTTCCCCTAGAGTGTCTTGACAGCAGGGCCACGTCTTACTCACCATCCGTCCCCCAGCACACAGTTCCTGGCATAAGAATGAAAATGAATGTGAAGGTTATTTTTAAATGGTGCAACATCCTCTTAATACAAATGTGGTTCAACATTATTTACTAGATACTGGTAGAATTGAACTGAATTAAACTCCTCTCTGGTCCTGAGAACACATAGGGGAAGGAAACTCAGGGATGAGTGTTTATGCAACAAGTCCTGGAACTCAGAGAAAACCAAGACCTGCAGAGAAGATGAGGAGTTTTAATCAACTCTACTCCAGCATATGGGGGATGGATCCACACGATGACAGATGAGAGGGAAGTAGGTGCCTGCTGGAGCCTGGAGCTACTTCGGTTTGACTTGGGACTCCCGGCTGAAGCAGGGGGGGATGAGTAGATGGATCTTGGTGTATTACCTGGATCCTCTCCAGGGCTGTGCACAATGATATGAACAATGTTGCTAACAGAGGACCCCACCCCTTCCTGGGCCTGGAGAGAGAAAGAGCTTGTAGCAGCCCCATGGGGGCTCCATGGAACTAAAAGAGTTGGCTAGCCCACAAAAGCAGACGTGTGGTCGTGGCAGTACACTTGAAGTATCTGGAGTCTATGTCTTTAAATGGGGCATGATAATGCCCATCTTGGTTACCTTGAAGATCACTGAGGGAGTTATATATTGAGAAATAGAATGCATTAAAAAAATTTACTGAGTATGTCATATGTCCCAGGCACTGTGCTAGGTGCAGAATACACAAGGATGAGGCAGACACAGATCCTACTCTCATGAAGCTCACAGTTTAGCAAGAGGAGAAAGAAAGGGAGAGACAATTACCATGCCGTGTGATACAATATGGGATTATTTATCAACTATAGAGTAATAGTCATTAACAGTAATTGCATACCAGTCATATTCCAAGCCCATTACCTTCATAATTAAATTACTGTTGTATAATAAAATATTATTTTAATATTGGGATTATATTCACAACTCTTAAGAGGTAGTTATTATCTACTTTTACAGATAAGGTCTCAAAGCCAGCAGCAGGAGGGCCGACCTAAGCCCTAGCGCTCAGCTACTGCTGTTTAGAGACAGAGGCATCCAGGAGATTGCAGAGGAGGATTGTAGGAGTCCAGACTCTCTCCTCATGCATCATTCTGTCTACTAATATTTACTGTGAGTCCACTCTGTGTCAGGTGTTATTAAACCTTGGAAGCTCAACAGTGAAAAAAGGAAAACACATGTCCTTTCCTTTGCAAAGCAAACATTCGAGAGGGGGAAACCAATAAAAATCAAACACGTAGCCACCTTAAATGCATCCTCTGTGCCAGGTACTGTGTTAAGCACATCACAAATATGTTCTTACCTTGGAGATGTGCAAGGTCCTACCATCAGCCCCATTTTACAGATAAAGAAACAGAGGCTTAGACAAATGAGGCAACTTCCCCTTGGTCACACAGTTAGTAAAATACTAAGCAAGGATCTGAACACCAATGTCTAACATGGGAGCCAGACCCCTAATCAACAGATGTGAAGAGCTACCTGACAGCTCAAGAGCTAGCTGGGTCCTGCAGTGTTGAAGCATGGGCTGTGGGAGGAGCCTCATTAAGATAGAATGATTGGAGACACCTCTCCAAAAGACGATGGGATATTTAATCCATGACTGGAATGAGAAGTTTTAGTGGCTGGACACTGTGTTAGGCATTGATTAATATAACTTCGCCCATCACCCCCAGGAGCTCACAGTCTCATGGCAAAAAGAAACACAGTGCAGTATGCAGTGGTGACATCAGTTCTGTGTCCAGGTGCCAGTGGAGGATCTAGGAGAGAGTGCCCAATTTTGCTGAGAGGGATGGGTCATGGGCACACAAAAACTTTAGAGAAGGCATCGCTGATGTGGCATCTGGCTCTGAAGGAGTGGGGTTCCAGGAGAAGAGGACGTGGGACAGCCTTTCAGGCCGAGGGCACTGCATGAGTGAAGGCACAGAGAACAGCACGGTTCAGACGTCCAAGGGCAGTTGAGTCCACAGAGAACCTCAGCTGCCACACACTAAGGAGTTTAGCCTTGATCCGAGAAACAGGCTGTGATGAGAGCCCAGGCCACAGACAGTGGAGGCCCAGAGGAAGTACCTACTGTGTGCCAGGCAGGACTGAGGGGAAGGGGAGGCCATGGGTCCCCACGGTGAGGGAGCAGAGACAGGCTGGGCAAGGGACTGAGGGGCTGTGACTCAACTCAGCAATTGCACTGTAGTCGTCTTTGTCAGGCAACCCTAATGATGCTTTGGGAAAGGTGACCGTGACTTCTGAATCAAGCTGGAGCTCTGAACCTACTTTGGGAGGGTGGTAGGACATCGGACTCCAGGAAGAAGTGACTGAACTCCTGGACAGACCAGCTGCCCAGCCTGTCCTTCTTAGATGCTTTGCAGGGCGTTCTAAGAAAGAGCTCTTAAGCCCAACCATGCTGAGAGTGTTGGAATCAGACTTGTGTTTGAGTCTCAACTCTCTCTCTTATTACTCTTATTACCAAATGATACTGGACCTGTTGCTTTACCTCTCTGTGCCTCAGTTTCCTCATATGTAAAATAGAAATGATGATTGTACCTATTTCACTGGGTTGTTAGAGGATACATGAGATTACTCATTTATTATTACTGTGAAATGAGATAACTCAGCAAAACACTTAGCCTGGCACAGAGTAAGCACTCAACAAACAAAGACTGTGGGTCAAAAGGAAAAAAGGAAACACATTTCTGTAGTAGGAGGGCAGTGGCAGGAAAAAAGAGGCCAGCTGGATGAAACCGTTCAAACCGACACCATTAGTATAAGTGATTTGCCTACTCAAGTCCACAAGTCTTGAGTTGGGACACTGCCATCTCCCTAACAAGGAGATGCAAATCAGTTTATTTGCCTATGGGAACTTGCATTTCTCTCTCTTCTCCCTTCCCCAAAAAGATCTGCTCTAGCAGAGGAAATCTCAAGTATGCTGAATACCTTACTATGTGCCTGGCCCTTTATCAAGATCTTCCTTTCACACCTGCTCAACACCTTTGTTGGGATGTAAATTCTATCAATTCCATTTTATAGAGGATGCACCAAGGAGGAGGCGGCTCTCAAGATGTTGAAAACTGTGTCCAACAGCCTGAGTTCGGCTGAACCAACATCGAGGCTTTGACGGGCCCCTTCCTAGCACTTGAGGCTCTCCGTGGGCCCGACAAGTGCTCACCGTGGCTTCTGCGATGACACCACTCGTGCTGGATGGTCTTGAAAGCACTTCATCAACAGGCACAGAGTCATTTTCCCACAGGCTAGGTGGTTACATTTTATTAGCTCCACTTCACTCCTGAGAGGAGGCAATTGAGTTAATTATTTGAGCTGAGAGCCCCTTGGTGGTATCAGCTGAGATAACTATCACAGCTCCTGGCTGCCAGCCCCAACCAGAGCTTTTGTTCGCTATCTTCCCTCAGAGAAACTCTGCACTCAATTGCTCATTAACATGATTTGGATAATTTTCTCAACAGCCCTCCAGTGGAGCAGCTAAAGAAGAAACTGTAAAAGCCCAGGCCACTCAGATACCCCCTTAACCTTGCTCTTTCTTTCCCCGGGAGTGGAAAAAGCTCACCCTTTGGAGAAAGATCTGCATTTGAATTCTGTCTGGGACCTTCGCTTGCTGAGCGATCCTTATTAATTCTGCTTTCTAGAGCTCCAGGTTTTCATTTGTGAAATGAGAATATAATAGCACTGGCTTCATGAGTCGTGGCAAGGACGAAATAGAAGGCACTTAGCAGGGCAGAGAGGGAAGGAGGTAGGTTGGTTTACTCATGGGTGGTGGGAAGCGCATAGGTAGTATGATTTGATCGTTCCAGCAGTCCTGTAAGTACGAACGCCCTCATTTTACAGATGAGGAAACTGAGTCACAGAGAAATTTACTCAGAATTTTACAGCTAAGTGTAAGTGCAATGATTCAAAGTAAATCTGGGTGACTCTAAAGCCTGATCATCGCCATGTCTCTCTCTCTCTCTCTCATTTGTTCTTCTTCAATCTTCCTTATTCCCTTTTGTTCTTTTTTCTTTTTTATCCTCTCATTCACTCTAATTTGTGCACTTTCTTTCATTCTTAGTCTCTCTTGGACCATATTATTTCTATAAATAACCAACTAGGAAGAAGAAAAAAAAATTGGACAAAGATACAGCAGCCAGAGTAGGAGATGAGAGGTTTGAGCATGGTTTTTCATGTAGACTCTGAGCCTGAGAAGGAAAATGGAGTGGGGAGGGCTAGGAAAGCAGAGAGAGTGTTTCTTTATGGATTTGCATACTGAGGGTCAAGCCAAACCCAAGGCAAATATTTAACCCCCGAAACAGCTCCAGTAAGTGAGAAGAAATATCCCAACTTTTTCTTCTATTTCCCATTTCATAGGTGAACATCAAATCTTACCTTGAGCCTGTGTTCGAATCTCTGGCTCTGGCATTTTAGCAACAGTACTTTGGACAAAAGCCTTCACATCCTCTGAGCCTCAGTGTTCTCACCTGTAAAATGGGTATTATAGAAACATCCCAGCCCCCAGAATTTAGGTGAAAATTAAACCAGACCGCACAGGTGCAATGCTCAGCGCTCTGCCCCCGCACAGGGCAAATGCTTAGGAGCACTAGTGTTGCTGCCATCCTTAACTTACAACCCTGGTTTCCTTAAAACTCTGTTCTCCGACATAAAGGTCTTTTGTAAACGTGAACTTTTCCCTTTCTGCAGACTTCCCATGGTGATCTGGCCCCTTTAACTACAGAGGTGTCAAGGAATCTTTGTGAATCAGCCGTCAAGTGTAGGCTGCTTGACGTGACTGTGGGGTTAACTTACAAGTGACTAATTTCAGAGGCGAGATTTTTGTACCCTTCCCACTGGTGGCTGGGTGTAATTACTGCTGATGAGTTTACTGAGGGGCTCATTAAAGTTTCAGTATTAATATCCATATGAATACCTTCAACAAAACCTTTTGTTCTTGGAGTAGGGGGTGTGGGAGGTGGTTACAGGAACTGTCTTGCTTTTCCATATTTAATTGTCTAAATACAGTGCTGTCTCAGCAATCCAGGACTTTTTTTTTTTTTTTTTTCACTCTCTCTCAACAGAGCTCTGCCAAAAGCCTACTTTGGCAACAGGAATGATTAGTTTGTGTTTCAGTAAACTTGCTGCATCAGAGTCAATTTATCCCAGCAGAGGCAGAGGGAGTGGAAACGTGCTCTTTAACCAGTTTGACTGTTATTTATTAGAACCGAGTCTGGGGAAAAGATTGTGGGAGTTTGTGATGAAGAGGAGCTTAATGGCTCTTAAGCAAATCATCTTCCTTTTAGCAGGTACTTCGGGCTGCATATGAATGTCCTAATCACTGTTGCCCTAAAGATAAAAACTACTCCACCCTCTTCGGAGTCTCCTGAATTAACAACATTGCTCTGGGAGCTCAGCATTGTGCAAAGCTTTATTAAGTTCATTCTCATAAAATTATGCAGCAGAATCACTGTTAGCATTCTCATTTTGCAGAGGGAGAAACTGAGTCTCAGGGAAATTAAGTCATTTGCTCAAGTTTACGCAGAAAGGAAGTGCATCAGGGTCCCGTCGGGGTTTGTCTGATTGCAAAGCCTGAGTTCAAACTCCTCAGCTGCTTGCAGCAGTTTCGGGGTTTCTGTCACTCCACTCTTAGGCTCGCACAAGACCATGGAAGTTTATAACTAGAAGGGACCTGTAGGTAGGGGACCAAACATGCTGGTTTGCCTGGGAATAAGAGAGTTCCTATGACATGGGACTTTCAGTGTTAAAAGCGGGACATTCCCAGCTAAACCAGAATGAGTTCATCTCCCTGCAGGCCGTAAGGTTGGTGCAACTATCCAAAGAGATAAAAAGTGCAGAAGCTTCTAGATTTATAAGAAATATTTTTATTACCTCTTCCCCTCTAAATTTGCAGATGAGGAAATTGAGGCTCAGAGAGGGGCAGTGACCTATCCAAGGTCACACAGTTCCTTAGTAGACAGGACAGGAATTGGAAAACAGATCTGAGGACTCTCATGCAATTTTTCTTTGCTGATAAGTGAAGCAGCAAGGAGCACTTATTGAGTGCCTACTATGTGAGCAGCTGGGCTGTGGGAAGGAGAAATAGGAGCCATCTAAGGCCATGTTGTCGAATAGAACTTTTCATGATGATGAATGAAAATGTTCTAGATCTGTGCTGTCCAATATACTAGCCATTTGTGTCTACTGGGCACTAGAAATGTGGCTAGTGTAACAGATGAACTGAATTTTTAATTTTATTTAGTTTTAATTAATTTTAATTTAAATAGCCACATGTGACAGGTGGCTACCATATTGGAAAGCACAGATCTAATGGATATGATCAGTATTTCGGAAGCATTTTCTTCCTCTCAGAGGCAGATTCTATAGTGTGCACACTCTTAAAGAGGAAATTATTTCTTTTTTTTTAAAGGAAAGGGGAGATGCGGACAGAAAGGAAGAACCATTTGAAATGGCATACTGAGTGTCAATAATGAAGTTAATTCACTCCAAGAAACATATGCAGTGGCCTCATCTATCCTAGTTTTATGAATGGGGAAAGCGAACTTCAGAGGAATTTAGTAACCTGCCTACTTGAGTAAACAATAGAGTTGGAATTTGAACCCAGGTCTGAATCTAAAAGATGTCCTTTATACCACGCATCTCAGACTTTAATGTTTGCATATGAAACACCTGAAGATCCTGTTAAAATTCTGATTCTAGAGGACTGTGGCTGGCGATTCTTCATTGCTAACAAGTTTCCAGGTGATGCCAATGCTCCTGGTTCATGGACCACAGTTGGCTAGCCAAACTCTCTATTCAAAAAATCAAAACTTCCTCTGTTTCTTCAACTGTCAAGAAACACTTACTAGATGCATATGGAAAGGAGAAGAAATTACAAGTTTTTAAAGAAGTATTACACTTCTGAGAAAGAAATGGTTCCCTTGCTGACTTGAAAGAGGGCGCCTTCACCACTATAGAATTGAGTAGCTCATCAAGTGAGGTTCACCAACATCCCATAGCATCTTGGGTTCACCAGGTGGTGCAAAACCAGCCAGGAAAGCGTTTTGAATCAGAAGAGTGGGGTAGTCCAAAGAACATGTGCTTTGGGATGAGGCTGGCTTTGGGAAGAATCCCAGTTCTGCTCCTTGCGACAGTGACATGCCCTTGTACAGATCGCCATCATCCGTCGCTCTGAGCATCCATTCTCACCCTGATGCTAACAAGGGCAAGAGCTGGAAATTCACAGAGAAGTAGCAAGGACCAAGGGAAATCATGTGTGTAAAGTGCTTGACAGAACCTACACTTAACAAATGATTGTTTCCTTTGTCCCTCTAGCTCCCTGGACCCTGCCTCCTGCCCACCCTTCCTTTGTCTCACCTCTTCTAGGATCACCTCTCCAAAGACAACTCTGGGTGGGGAAGAGGATGGAGCTGGAAGTCAGGTTGACTCAGTTGGCTGCTCTCCACTGTGACCTCCAGCAAGGCTGGGAGCTCCACTGGCCAGTGCCCTTGTGACCTCCACCTGCTTACCTGGGGGCCCACCACGGAAATTTCTTCAGCCCTCTTCACCATCTTATCTCTGCATCCCAACTCTAGATGGGAAACAGAGAAGAGAGTGAGCAAGAGCATATACCGAATCGCTAAAATGTGCCTGTGCTGAAATCCAAATAACTGAAGTTAAAAAAAAAATTATGTGATCTCTTTGACAGGCAGCAGAGTTCACATCAAGGGCCCATGTTTTAGTTGAATACGATGATTTTTTTCTTCTTGCACCTTGGGAGAGTCTTAGAGGCAAGACTAGAATGTTAATCTAAAAGGAGTGCAAATTTCTTCAGCAGCCATTCCTACCGGGGAAGGTGACCTCAAACTCACTTCCATTTGTCCGTCTTCCCCACGTGCTTAGCCAGGGTGGGGAAGTCTTCAGGAGCACCACTCCGTCTTCTAGGTGACCGACTCACCGTATAAATAATGCGAACACTCTTGGTTATCCCTTGTCTGTCTGAGCCACCTGTTGAACTGTACGCTTCTGGGTCTGCTTTGTACAACCCATCCCCAGCACAATGGTTAGCATATATACATAGCTCATAAACATAACAAATAAACATTTCTTAAAATTTATTGATTTCTTTGCTATTTTGTTTAGACTTTTGCGGTAGATTGCAGTATTCCAATTGTTCAACCCACCCACCCTCATCTCTGCCCACCCATCCTCCTCTGTGGAGGAGGAGCTAAGCCCCCTCCACGTCCCTACCACACACACACACACACACACACACACACTCGGACGCACACAGTTTCTGATGCTGCTGTTCTCTTGGGTGAGACCAGAAAAATCTCAATTGTAAAAAAGAGCTTAAAAAAAAGCTCCCAAGCTGCCTTCTTCTTTTTAACAGTGATGGAAAAAAGGGAGGCACCATTCTGAATTGATTCGATCGACTTTCCTTCTCTCAAGGTGCAAAGAAGACTAGATTAAGAAAAAAGTTACAGTAAAATAAAAGTTAAAGAGAGATCAGTGAGATATGCCCAGAAAAGATAGCTGGAGCTTCTAACAATTATTCAGCTTTCACCTTACTAAGATTTGCCCTGCAACTGAAAATCGTTTCTTATACCAGGCCCAGCTGGACCCAGAACATCCGAGGCTGGGTCCTGGACCTCACAGTCCTGGGTATTTTCAGGGTCTAGGGTCCAGGCTGGAGACCTAGAGATCCTGAGCTCCTGTCATTTCCCTCCTCTCCCTCCCTCCTTCCTTCCTTCTCTCCTGGCAGAGACTACATCCTGTTGCTCTGAGCAAGGCCCAAGAAAAAGGCCAGCCACAAGTATTGTGTTGGAAAGGAAGACAAATGAGTCCCTTTGCTGTGGGGCTCCTGGCATCCTGTGGAAGGAAGGAAAGGACAATGCTTTGAGGGAGCTGGCTTTGCCGAGGGACCCCTCCTGAAGGGCTTTCCCCTCCCCTTTCCGGTGCAGCGTTTGTCAGCCCCAAAGCCTCCACTTCCTGAGAAATCATTAGATGCACGTGTGAGGTATGTGGTTCCCCATGCCCGGGGCAGATCCCTGGCCCAATCTCAGGAAGTGCAGCTCAAAGAGCCCTGGACCAAGACCCTGAAATGAGGGAGTCTTGGCTCCTTCTCTCTCCCTGCCAGGGTGGCTGGTGCCAGAGCACTTCACATGTCAGGGCCTCTGTTATGGCATTTATAGAAGCGCCTGCTGTGTGCTTGAAACCACCCCCTGCATCGCAGGTTCCCACACCTACCTGTGCACCAAAACCACCTTGGGAGCTTTGGCAACCGACACTCATACTATGCCACGCGTGGACTCGAGGCACAGGAAATGGACATTTCATCACCGGAAAGGCTGTGTGATGATTCTAGTCCCCCTGAAATAAAAGGACTGCCCCTCCCTATCCCCTTAGCTAGCTCTGGTCTCTCTTTAATAAGCTGCAGGAAGGAGTAGTGGTTAGAAGAGTGAACTTCAGAGACAGGCCCCCAGCAATCAAAACCCACATTCTCTACCAGGTATGTAACCTCGGGGAGAACTTTGAACCATTAGGTGCTTCCCTTTATTTATCTAGAATACGGGAGTAACAATAATAATAATTACTTCCCGGGATTGTTGTAGGGTTGAGTTGATATGTTCAAAGCCTTTAAAATAGGATTTGGCAAATTGTGCTAGACAGGTGTTTATTGTTATTACTATTATCCTAGAGTTTCACAGGTATATTTCTCCTTCACTAAACATATAATGAGCACTATTTTCTGGACCTAGTATCAAGCCAAGCACTGGTGATTTAGGAATGAATAAGACAAGTTTCCTGTCCTCAAGAAGCCTTCAGGTTACTGGGGGAGTCAGACTTAGGAAGAACTGACTGTAATACAACATGGTCACAGGCTGGATTTCCTCAGGAGCAGACCCGGAAGATGTTTGGCATACAGGATGTTTTTAGGAAGTGCCTTGGGATGAACACCTGTGGAAGGAGGCGAGGCCGGAAGCAGGACTGACAGAGAGAAAATGCAATCCGCGATGCAGGTGCCAAAACAATCTTGGCTGACCCCACCGAGAGCTCTGGAATTAGAATGACTCTTCAGAGTGATCAAAAGTTAGGCTGAGATGGCCGGAGGTCATTATTCTCCTGCATCCCTCCTTCCCTAGACGGGGGTTGCTCCAGGAAGCGGGGGACCCTGGTAAAGGCATCTCTTCCTCAAGGGCTGACCCCAGCAGTTGGGTAACAAGTTGTTCCTGGAAAAGGGATCTGAGAGATATATCCAGTGTCCACTCCAAATCCATAAGGTCAATTTCAATGAAATGACAAAAAATACAGAGAAGAAGAGCAGTTAATAATATATTTAAAACCCCTGATATTTCTATGGCATTTTCACACACCTTTGTTTCTCTATAAAATATTCAATGAGGTCTGACAGTCCAATCCTTTGAAACCAGAATTAATAGTATTTGGAATTTTGATGATTTTGACTACTAATATCACTTGGTGATTATTAGTGTTTTACATTAAGCAACCTAATAACGGTTTTGCATCCTCTTCTCATTGCTGCTTAGAAAGAGCAGATATCATTTTGTCTTCCTTGCTATTAAGAGATCAAGCAAAGATGTTTCCACACCAGTTCAATTTTCTTTATTGATTTATTTAGTTAGTAAATCCTGGTTTTTAAAAATGCTATTACATATTAAACTGTGGAAAGAGTCCATCATTTGAAACAATCTTGGAGAAGGCCACTCTGAAATCTTTGTTCTTTGTTCTTTGTTTGTATCTTTGTTCTTCAAAAGTTATACATTTGTGACACCCAAGTACGCAGAATTACTCTATTGGTTTAGTATATTTTATAAAAAAGTCAATAAGAAACCTGTTTTACTAAGAACAGAGAAGAATGGTCTGTAAATAATATATGATAATTGCCGTTTACTGGCTACTTACTATGTGCCAAGGCACCCAATATCAGTAGTGGGGCCGGTAGCAGTGGAATGAGGCAGGAGTTTATTCAGTAGGACACCTTCCAGGAGGGCTCCGTGTGTTTAGAAGGAACTCTGATTGGTGGCTTGGGGCGGAGGCTGGGCTGAGATCCCTAAAGATTTCAACTACTTCTAAGGAGGACCAGCTGGTTTACGGCAGCACTTCGGGTTTCTGAAGTAGGATGTGCAAGTGCAGATGTAAAGTTTGGCCAAGAATTAAGAATCTGTGAGAGACTGAAGGGATCGTGGGAGAATTTGCATGGAAGCATGGAGCCGTGCATGGCAGACAGGTGAGCCAGTTTAGGGGCAGCCCAGAAAATGGATTCAGGAGAAGAAAGCCATTGAAGGAGGACTCCAAGTGCTCGTTCAGGAATGTGTGATGTAAATGACCTCCTCTGGCTCCCTCACAAGATCTCCAGCAAAATCCATCTTTGGTGGGAATGAATTTCTTCTGTAAAGTGTAAAGAGATTCTGAGACTGGCATTAAAGTTGTTCTGAGACAAGAGAGGGGCTGCAGGTGTGAACTGCCCACATTTGGGAAATAATAATTAAAATGGTAATAACAATAGCAGCTTCATTGCTGAGCACTCATTAAAGTTAGGCTCATTGTAGATGTTATCTCAATTAATCCTCATTGCTTTCTCTTAGTTCAGTGGATTATCCCCGTGATATAAGTGAGGAAATTAGCTCAGAGAGGTTAGGTAACGTGCCTGAGGACATTCAGCGGTACATGGAAATGCTGGGCTGAGAACAGGGTCTGTCTAACTCCAAAGTCATCTGTCTTCATTCCTCACTGTGCTTCCTTTTTAAGGGTGGAGGCGAGGGGCTGGCTTCTAGATCAGGCAGTAGCTTTTCCAAGATACACCTGCTGTGTGGGATAGTGAATGTGTTTAACCACTTCCATTCCTGGTTCCCTGGTCTCTGGTGTCCCAGGAGAGCCTATTGTTTTCCAGGCACCTTCCTCATAGATTCTTGGGAGGATTAAATAAGCTAATACGTGTAAAAAAGTGCTTAAAACAATGTCTAGCATTGGAAGTCCCAATAAATGTTACCTGTTATTACTAAGAACTTTGCAGGCATATCCTCATTTAATTCTCACAAGCCTACGAGATGGAAACTATTATGCCCATTTTACGGATGTTAAAACTGAGACTCGGAGAGATTAAGTAATTTGCCTAGGTTTACACAGAAAGTAAGTTATAGAGCATGAATTCAGCCTAAATTGAAGGATTCTAGATGCATTGTCACTGTATCTACTATCCCCAGCCCCTTCTCTCTGGCTCTAGCTCCCAAAGTTTCTGAAGTTGGGAAACCACAAGCCCCAGGCTGGCTCTAACTCTGAAGTCCACTTGTGATTCAAGCACTCATGGCGAATCAGTGCACAGATTGTGGACTTCCAGATTGTACTTCACTCTGTACTCCAAGGGGCCAGAGGTTGAAGTCAGCAAGTCAGGCTTCTGTTACATCCGTCTTCTGGCTTGGATGTGAGCATGCAATGTTTAGTCTATTATTTGTTTCCAGTAAGTCTGGACTTCAAGTCCTTTTACTGAAGGATTATAACTTAGGAATCCAGAACGAATGGCTTTTCCAAAACAGTCGTGGTCACGTTTTCTGCATTTATTCATGCTGAAGTGTTTCATCGTGTTACCTATCTCAACTGATGCAGCTAAAAATGTCTGTTACCCTGGCATCTGAGTTTAAGTGACAGACAACTCAGAGTTGCTGTGTGCATAGGCATGTGAATCACATTCTCACCCTCCAAAAATGTTTAGAAGTTCAGAACTGTTTGCAATGACTGCACTGAACATTCAAAACTATTTACTATAGTTACAGTTATTTTAAATTTTGACAAGGGCCTTTGGAGATAAAGTAGTAATAGACTTTGGAGTTTGGCCATTGACTCTAGGGAGAGGTACCCTACCTCCTTTGCTTACTAGATGCGTGACCTTATCTCTCGAGGCCTCGGTATCCTCATCTATTAAAAGAATATAATAATAGTAGAAATATTCTTCATAACGCTATCATGGGGCTTAATGAGTGAGTGTATGTAAACTGCCTAGACACGTGATAATAGCTCAATACTGGTTATCTATTATTAGGAGCCAATAACCCATGATTCTTCTGGGGATTTAATAATTCCAGTAAAAGCTATTAGTATAATTCTTGGCACAGAATAAGTGCTCAGTAAGTGTTTGCTATCAATACTGTTGCTGCTGTTGTTGATGTTACCACTATTAAACCCAGAGTCCTTTACCTTTGACACACTCATTCCTTCCTTCACAAATGTGAAGTGCCTTGTCCATGTCGGACATTGCTCTAGACACCGGGTAAGCCAGTCGCCATCCCTGGTGTTGGGAAGTTCACAAAATCATGACGGGGAAGCCCACTCAAGAGAGAAAGGTTCTAGCTGTCTTGACAGAATGAGGGGACGCAGTGGGGCCAGTCAGGGAGGGAGACTGTGAGAGCAGTAACTTGGGTATCAGGAAGAGAGATCGGGACACATGCTACTGAGGAAGGCCCCGAGCTGCGGTCGGAAGGAAGTGTGGAAGCTCACAGCAGACAGAACAAGGCACAGGGCCACTTCAGGTGGGCAGCCTTGGGATGTGAAGCAGCAAGCGCTGAATTTGGCAAACCAGAGGATCTAGACTGGCTTGAACACAGGGACAAAAACATGGTAAAGGAGTCAGGTGAGAGAAGAGCTGGATAAAGCACAACAGATCCAAGTGTGGAGGGCCCTCCATGCGCACGAAGGACCTGGGACCCATCCCACTGGGGTGAAGCGACATTGACTGGATTTAAGCTGGAACATGAATTGATGGTCTCCATGCCGTGGAGAATGGGTGGAGAATGGGTTGGAGGTGTCCATATGACGAGACCAATCCAGACACAGTGATGTGAGTGAAAGAAGATGAGAACCAGGGCTAGGGAAGACAGAGCAAGAAGGGAGAAAAGGGAATAGGTTTCCCAGACCTTGGTGATGGCTTGAATGTGAGGTGTGAGACTCAGGCAGCCAAATGCACATCATACCATTCAACAATACAGGGAACACAGGAAGGCAAAGAAGCAGGGCCCAATTAACAGTGATAAGTTCAAATTGGGGAATATTAGGATAGTGACACCCTGGGAACAACCACCAGGCAGAGATATCCATTAGCATCCTGAATTTTAGGAGAGCGCAGGCCACAGACAAGGATTTTGTTGTCACCAGCATGCAGGCAGTTGGAAGCTGAAGGCAGCTGAGGAAGCAATGCCCACAAAGGAGATGGATGGGGAAGAGGAGAGAGAGGGGTGGAGAGAAAAGATGGCATGATGGCATGGTGCCCAACCAAGGCCATGGACTCAGGCATTAGACAAGTGTGGATTTGAGTCTAGGCTCTGCCACGTATGAGCTCCGTGATCTTGAGCAACTTGGTTAACCTCAATAGTTAACAACAATAGCATCTAGCTTATAAGATTGTGGGGATAGAGTGAGATGATGCAAGTCAGGATCAAAGGGAAGTGTTCTGCACTTATTAAGAACTTGGTAAATGTTGGAGAATCAGAAGGTATCACAGAAACCCAGAGGGGAGAGAGTTTCGGAAAAGGGGCCATCAATACTGTAGATGTCACTGGGAAGTCAAGTGAGATGGGGCCTTAAGAGTGCCCAGTGGATTAGGCAGTTAGAAAGTGGTTAGGATTTTGGAAAGCAGAGTTTCAGTGGGACTGCAGGCAGAGAAGCCTGAGATGGTGTGTTCCAGGAGAGGAGGGAGAGAAGTTTCAGCGAGACCTAGTCCCTCGTTGCAGCTTTATCACTGGACATGAGGTAGGTAGAATAGATGCCACACCGTGATGCGAATCACTCCACCCCTGAGCGATGGCAAATCACCCCACCAGTCTCCAGCCCAAGAGCCTGCTCTCCCCTCGCATAGTCCTCCCATGTCGAAACCCCATCACATTTCTGGCTCCTTGCTCTAATCTAGCCTCTCTCCCGCTAGAACGTAGGAACCATGAGAGCAGCAGCTGCACGTGCCTTGTCTCTGTGTCCCGAGTGCACAGCAGAGGGCCAGGCACCGACCTACATGCTGGAGATAGTCAAGTCCTTGCTCTTGTCAACTTGACTGGGCCGTGGGCTGCCCAGCTTACACACTGTTTCTGGATGTGACTGTTAGGGTATTTCCAGGTGAGATTAGGATTTGAATCAGAGGACCCAGTAAAGCAGATTGCTCTCCCTAACTTGGGTGGGCCTCATCCACTCTACAGAGGCCTGAATGGAACAAAAGGCTGAGGAAGGGAGAATTCACCGCTTTTTGTCTGCCTCACTGCTGGAGCTGGGACAGCTCATCTCATCTTCGGCTGCCCTCAGACTGGGATTCACAGCACGGCTCCCTGGTTCTCAAGCCTTCACACTGGGACTGAACGACACCACCAGCTTTCCTGGTCTCCAGCTTGCAGGGGGCAGATTGTGGGACTTCTCAGAGTCCATAATCACACGGGCCAACTCCTCATAGTAAATCTCCTTTCACATTCGTTTTGTTTCTGTGGAGAACCCAGACTAATACAACATCTGAGTGCAAGAGACACACGGGTAAGAAAATTCCAACTAGTGATATAGTCTGTGAAGGAAACCTAATTGGGGAATGGGGTATTCAGGGGGCCAGGGGTGAAGCAAAGCGTCAGGTGTAAGGGTCGGGAAAGGCCCTGTTGAGGAGGAAGCTTTTCAGCTGAGAGAGGCAGCCACGCAAGGATGGGGGGTGGGGGAAAGCATTTCAGACCCTGAGACCAACGAACCAGATGTCCTGAGGTGGGGACAAATGTGGACTGTTTGAGGATAAGAAGGAAGGTCTCTGGGCAGAAAATGGAGAGGGGAGGAGAGAGGTATCCTGGAGAGAGGGGCAAGGCTGAATCGCCCACGTCATGGGCTCCCAGTTTCCTCACGCTGGGAGTGTCCTGAAGTCCGCTGATACGGGGGCCGAACTGACTCTACACAAACAACATCCAGTGTCACCCTCAGCAGCCGATAGTCCCCTCAGCTCCCTGCTGGTGTCTGCTGAGTCAGACCCCTAGGGCCTAGAACATGTGACAAGAGGTAAGCATTGCTTTCAAGGTCTTTGTATTTCCCTCTAAGAATGGAAAAAGGAAAAGAGACTTTTGCTCCAAATTTTTATTTGGGGAAAAATTTCAAATTTACAGAAAAGCTGAAAGACTAGTACAAGGAGCACATGCCCTTCAAGCCTTCAGACAGCCCCACCAGGTGTTCGCATTTGCCAGCGTTTACGCTCTTTCTCTCTCTCTCTTTCTCTGTCTCTCTCAGTATCTCTCTTCTGTGTGTTCGTGTGTGTATTTATTTTAATTTTTTGCTGAGTCATTTGAATATTAATTGCAGACATCATGATACTTTACCCTCAAATACTTCAGCATAGATTCTCCAGGAACAAGGAAATAAAAATATTCTCCTATGTAACCACAATTTTCACACTCAAGAAATTTGCATTGGTACAATATTATTATCTAGAGCCCATATTCAAATTTCCTCAATTGTCCAGACAAGATCCAATCGAGGGTCATACACTTTAACTATCATTTTTTTTTTAGTCCTCTTTCATCTGGAATAATTCCCAAGTATTTTGTTTATTTGTTTGTCTTTTGTCTTTGATGACAGTGAAATGTTTGAAGAGACTAGGCCTGTTGCTATACAAAATGTGCCTCAGTTTGGATTTCTCTGATTGTTTCTTCTTGATTAGATTCAGGTTAACCCATTTTAACATGACTCTGCATAGGTGGTATCGAATCCCTCCCAGTGCCCCACATCAGGGCACAGTGTGCTCTGTCATCGGTGATACAATCTTTGCTTTTGTGGAGGTAGCTTTATGCCTTTGTAGTTGATGAATAATCTGTGGAGTGGCACTTTGAGACTGTGTGAATATCCATGGATGATTCTTGCTTGAATCCAGTATGATAGTGGATATTAAATGGTGATTTTCTGTTTTTAGCTTTTCTTCCACATTTCTTTATTAATATTCCTTAGTATGGAAGAGCTTCCTTGCCACCCACCTCCAGGACATCTACTCTGGCACTCTTGGTGTTTCAAATTCCATTCAAATTCAAAGTTCACTTGGTCCAGCTTAGGTGACACAACTTAATTGACAGTTCTAATAAGGCTGGAGAAAGAAGTCATTTTTCAAGAAAGAACTTGAGGTGCAATTATTAAAATCAGGAGAAATGGAAACCAGGCATCAAAAGCAACAGCTCCTTTTAGCAAGTAGTTAAGATTGGTGGGATTTCTTCCCACCAGTGTGTGAGATAACCTAGTCCTCAAATAGCACTAGTTTAAAAAAGATAGGGGGAAAAATCTTACATCAAAATATCAGAAAGCTACCCAACAATGGTTTGGGGTTCATGATGTCCCAGATGCCTTCTATCCTATGCTTCATTGTGTGTGAACTTCATTCTCAAATCTACCTTGTATTCCCCAATAGCTCCTTTAGCTCGTTTTCACCCCTATATCCCAACCAAAGGAAAGAAAAGGGGGAGAAAGAAGGTCACACCTCTGCACTTTGGGGACATTTCCTGGAAGTTGGACATACTATTTCTGCTGACCTCCCATGGGCAGAACTGATTCACGTGGCTATCCCCCTATACAATGAAAACTGCAGAAACGTGGTCTTCGTTCCAGACAGCTATGTGCTCAGCTAAACACTGAGGGTTCTGTTACTACAGAGGAAGGTAAAAACCAAATTGGGAACAATTTAGCAGTCTTTTCCACAGATCGCACAAGGAACATACTAGTAAGCTCATTGTAAAGGTGAGAAAGAGGAAAACTCAGAAAATTATCATGTCCATTTGACTCCAAAAACACGCTATGCTACAGTGACTCTGATTTTGTGTCATTTGACCCACATCCTGAATCTATGTATCAGTACAGTTTTGTTAAATTTCCTTCTTTGTACATGAGTTGCAGCCTTGTGGCATAATGACTCTGGTGATATCAGGTCTTTCTTAAAAATGTGCTGTTCGTTTCTGGCTAATGTTCCCTAAACAATCAGCATGGACAGCTGAAACCCTGATACATCCATGGCAGTGACAAGAGATGCAGATGGAAAAGAGAATGACAGTGGGTGTGTGTTGGAAAGTACCCCAGCCTGGGTGCCTGGATACCAAGGTTCTAGTCCCAGCTCTGTCACTCGTTGATTGTATGATACTGCTCAGATCATGACCCACTGTTCCTCAGTTCCCTCCTCCATGCGTCCCCCCATCCCAGCTTAGATTCTCTCTAATTTTAGGTAATATCTGCTTGCATGATGAGTCAAACTGAGAGCTGGATTATAAAAGTATTTAAAGCCTCATTCCCCTATGCTGGGCAATTTTAGAATCTGTTGAATTCCAGGGCCTGACTTGCTAATTGGGTTTACCTTTTGCTTTTGTAAAATCTCACATGATTAAGGGGAGATGTTTATTAACCAAAGCTCTATGAGAGCAGGAATCATGTTTGATTTTCTTACCATGGTGAGCTCCATATATCAATTGACTTAGTGACTAACCTAGACCATGTTCTTCGCAGATGAATGTGGCAAATTATTCTCCTCCTCCCCTTCCCCAAGAGCAAGCATGAGCTTCCAGAGAAGGAACAAGGAAGCCAGGATTTATACAGCACTTACTTTGCCATTTACTTCACTTGCTTTTCATAACAATTCTTCCAGAAATATATTACGATTCCCTTTTTTTATTGATGAGAAATCTGAAATTCAGAACGATAAAGTAACTTGTTTAAGATTATATAATTTTAAATTAGAAATGTTTGGAAATATGAAGAAAATTATAAAACACACAAAAAAACACGAAAGTAGACTTGAACAAATGGAAGAATGTCTCTGTTCTTGATTCAGACATGTCAACATCGCCAGGATGTCAGTTCATTCTAAGGGAATTTATTAATTTATTGCTATTCCAGTAAAAATACCAACAAACTTTTTTTCTGAAGAGAAACAAGCTGATGCCAAAATTCATATGAAATAAAAAAACATACAAAAAATGTCTAGGAAAACACTGAAGGAAATATCTAGGAGAGGGTACTAGCCTACAACTATCAAAACATCCTCAAAACCTCTACAGTTAAAACAGTATAGTATAATACTACTGTATGAATAGACAGGCCAATAGACTAGAAAGTCCAGAAACAGACCTAACCATATATGAAATTCAAGATGATAAAGGCGATATCTCAAATCACTAGGATGAAAAAAATGAACTTTTTAATAAACAGTGTTGGAACAATTAGTTAGACATTTGGAAAAACATAAAATTAGATCTATTTCTCATACCATAGATAAGAATAAATTTCAAATGTATCAAAGATGTAGATGGAAAATAACGAAACCATACAAGTAATAGAAGAAAACATAGGTAAATTACCTATAAGCTGAGTGTAGAGAAAGTTTTTCTAAGTAGGACTTAAAGCCAAGATGTGATAAAAGAAGACTGATAAATCTGACTACTTAAAAATTAAAAAAAAAAAAACCATTTGTATAGCAAAACATCATAAGCAAAGTCAAAAGCCAAATGAGAAATTGGGAAAAAATATTTCCAACACATATCACAAATAAAAGGCTAAGATTTCTAACATATAAAGAACTTTTAAGCATCAAAAGGAATCAACAAATATTGTATATAAAAAAATAGGAACAGATACAAAAGATATATGTATAAAAGGCCTGCTTATGTTAGGAAATACTACAGCAGGCAGCCTTCACGATGGCCCCCAACAATCCCATTCTCTTGCTATTCACATCCTTGTGAAATTGCTTCCATTTGATTATGAGCTGGAGCTAAGAACTCGCTGCTAATGAATAGGATATTGCAACGGTGATGGGTCGTTACTTCTGAGATTAGGTGACAAAAAGACTGTGGCTTCTGTCTTGGGTGTATTTTCTCATTCTCTGGCTCACTTGCTCTGAGGGAAGCTAGTTGCCAGGTTGTGATCCACCCTGCAAAGAGGGCCACACAATGAGGAACCAATGTCCCCAGCCAACAGCCAGCAAGGACTTGAGGCCTTTCAATAGCCACATGAATGTGCTTGGAAATGGATCCTCCGCTAGTCAGCCTTGAGATTACCGCAGCCTCAGCAGACAGCTTGATCTGCTGTTGTGAAAGACCCTGAGCTGGAGTACCAGCTAAGCCAGGCCTGGATTGCTGACTTACAAAAACTGTGAGGTAAATATTTTTTTGTTGTTTCAAGTCACTAAAATTTGGGGCAATGTGTTATGCAACAATAGATAACTAATACACATGCAAATTAAAATTATACTGAGATATCATTTCTCACACATCAGATTGGCAAAAATTCAAAAGCTTGAGAAATAGTTACAACTATACATTGCTAGTGGGAATGCAAAACGGTATACCCCCTAGATAGAGAAATTTGAATAGCAAACAAAATAACTTTGCTTTTACTCTTCAATTCCGTAATCTGACTTCTAGGCTTTTACCCTAAAAATATACCTCTAGGCTGGGCACAATGACTCATGCCTGTAATCCTAGCACCCTGGGAGGCTGAGGTGGGAGGACTGCTTGAGCTCATGAGTTTGTGGTTGCAGTGAGCTATGATGAGGCCACTGTACTCTACCCAGGGTGACAGAGCAAGACTGTCTAAAAAGAAAAAAAAAAACAATATAGATATATCTCCAATAATAGAAAAATACATATTACACAAGGTCATTCACTGAAGCATTATTTGTAAGTGCAAAAACTACCTAAATGCCCAAATGTGGGAGACTGGGCATACTCACAGTGGAGTACTGTTGGTTCAGTTATCCATCGCTTGGTAACAAACCATCTCAAAACTTAGTGGCTTAAAACTACAGCTTATTACCCCTCATGATTCTGTGAGTTGACTGGGCTCAGCTAGGTGGTGCTTCTTAGCCACATGATATGGGCTGAGGTCACTCAGCTGAGAGCTCAGCTAGTGCTGGAACCCACAAGATGATCTCTTGTTCTCCAGGACCACTCTGCATGTAACCTCTCATCACAGTAGTCTATCCTGATCTTCCTTGCAACATAGCACCTGCCTTCCAAGAGTGAGAAAACAAACACAGGTCTGCACTTAGAAACCCCAGAATATCACTTATACCACATGATATTGTTCAAAGCAATTCACAATGCTATCCCAAGTTCAAGGGGAGAGAAAAGAGACTCAACCTCTTGCTGGGAGAAGCAGCAAATAATCTACCATTAATAATGTAAAATTGTGGGGCGCGGCTTTCGTCTGGCTATAGTTAGCGCATGCGCTAAAGGAGACCGCCTCTTGATGGTGCGTCAGGGACTGCCGCCAATCACATTCCGCCACATGTACTTGTGCTGTTATATAAGTCAACCGTACTTCCCGTTCTGGGTCTCTCGCCATCTTGTTGAAGCTGTTCGTCCCAATAAACTGCTGTCGGAAGAACTCCAAGTTGTTGCGTCGTTCTTGCTGGCAAGCACGGCGCGACTGTAGATCTAACATTCATTCCTACAATCCCACTACTGAGTATCTACCCAAAGGAAAACAAATCATTATATAAAAATGACACCTGCACTAGTATGTTTATTGCAGCAGCATTCACAATAGCAAAGTCATGGAATCAAACTATGTGTGTCCATCAATGGATGACT